>JAKUCM010000779.1:0-32546 GCA_023374145.1 Lepidium sativum | reverse complement strand
ATTGACAACTCAGGCTGTGCCACATTTCGTGATACCGATCACGTACGTATCTTCTATGTCGTTTTGTTTTCGTATTAAACAATTATTACATTATTGATTTACAAATTAAACGTGGTAAGAGAAGTCTAGACTATAGTATAAAATATGGTTAAAACAAGTTTAAGATCGACTAAAAAAGTTTGTGTATTAATTATGAAGATGTGAGAATGACCCGAGAATCAGATATGCATAATTGTGGTAGCACCACGTGACAGATTGATTAATCTTTCTTTAACCATAAAGCAGGTGAAACCTTACTTCGCCATTTTAGTTGCAAAATTGACCATATCATTTCGATCAATTGCAAAACTATTTTTTTTTTCTTTTCCATTATATCATTAATTTTCTAATATTTTCATTTTTATTTTTATTATTTAAACATAAAACATAAAATAAAATACTAATCAAATCACAATTATTTACAAAATTATCATCTTCTTCCGTTCTCATACCCACCATTAACAACAAAAAATAAGCTTTAAATGCACTTTCACCAACCATTTTAAATCTCATTATGCTTCCTCAACCTCTCCAATCTAAAAATCTCTTATTCTCTCTCCAATTCTCTAAAAAAAACTCACTAGTTTTTATTTTATATTTCTTGAAATTCTTAAGTATTTCATTTTTGGTACTATTTGAAGCTAACAATAACGATGTAAAGTTTACTTTAATTTTCTGGGCATTTATAAAAAGGTAACCATGATCTTAACTCAAATATAACAAAGTTTTGATTTTTTTTGGAAATTTACACAGGGGAGACTTCACGTGAAGTGTGTAGCTAAAAATAGACTTCACGTGAAGTCTGCTAGTCAACGTAGATGTTAGTTTTGCAATTGACTAATTTTCTGAGTTATAAGAGTAGATTTCACGTGAAGTCTGCATAAATCCGGGTTAGTTTTTCAGTTGACCATCAATTTGACTTTTTTTGCACACTTCACATGATGTCTGCAAAAATATGTACTTTTCTTGGGAACTAACGCATAATTCAAGAGAGAAGTCTACTATATACCCGCATACTTCATTTTGAAGTTTTCTTAAAAAGTCAACATTTGGAATTGAAAAACTAACTCATTTTTGTGAAGACTTAATTTTGAAGTTTGTGCCAAAAAATCAACATTTGATCAATTGCAAAAATAATTTAAAGAAGTCTGTGCGTGTAAAATTAGACTTCATTTGCTCTTGTTAGAGAAGACTTCAATAGAAGTCTACTTTTTATATGCAAACTTCATGTGTAGATTTCAAGTGAAGTTTGCATCGTTGATTTTGTAAAAATGCCTTTACAAAATGTTTTTTATGTGTATTTGATACTCTTTTTACTTCTGTAAAAGTTTAATATGATAATATATTATATTTAAGTCTGTGTAAATTTTATGAATAAGATAGGTAGTCACGTCATTCAAAATAGACTTCATATATGAAGTTTACTCCTACTAAACTTTTCGAGAAGTCTACTTCAAGTAGACTTGAGGTGAAATCTGCAACGTAAGATTGTAAAATTGCATTTAAAACATATTTTTTTTGTATTTTGTTTTGTAATTTTTCTATATGTATTTGATACTTTGTTTGTTTGCGTATATACAAGTTTAACATGATTATATATAATAGTTATGCATGTATAAATTTTAGAAATAATCTAGGTAGTTAGCTCATTTAAAGTAAATTTTATATGAAACATATTTGGGTAGACTTTATGTGAATGTTAGACTTTATGTGAAGTTTGCAACATTAATTTTGTAAAAATGCATTTAAAACATGCTTTCTTTTTGTATTTTTCCAATGTGTATTTGATATCTTGTTTGATTCTATAAAATTTTAACATGAGTATATATTATAGTTATGCATGTGTAGATTTTAGAAATAATATAGGTAGCTACCTCATTTAAAGTAGTATTCACATGAAATATGTGTCAGTGTAAATTTCATGTGAAGTCTACAATGTTAATTTTGAAAAAATGCTCTTAAAACATGTTTAAGTAATTTTTATTTTATTTTTCCTATGTATATTTGATATTTTGGGTCTTTTTTATAAAAAAATTTAAAATATTTGGGCTTTTATTATACGGTTAAAATTTTTTTAGATTCTTTTAAATGTTTTAAAAATAAATTGGATTTTTAAAAGTTTTTTTTTGTAAATTACAAATGTTTATATACCTATAAAAAAAAGAAAAAAATGTTGGTAGGCCCTGAGTGGTTGCACTAAATACCCCGCCTCTTAAGCCGGCAGTGCAAGTGAACAAAGGTTCGTGTGGTACACTGTAAAGTGTCACAAGACATAATAACACCTAAAATCTTTTGTGCCATCAAATCCACTACTTAAATATAGTAATTAGCCATAACTTAGAAGTAATATAACAACTAAAACACATGAAAACATAGAATGATTAGAGAAATTCCTGCTGAAAAGTTCTCCTCCAAAGCTAGCAAAATCATCCTAACCCTTCAGCTGAAATTTCACATACTCATCAGATTCACAGACCCTTAACATATGATCAAATCAATCCTGTTTCATTTCTTTTTGCAACACCTTTACTTTCCTTCTCTTCCAACAGCGTCCCAACTGCTTCTTCATAACTTTGTTGAACCTTCTTCTGAGCATCTTTAGCCTTCAAAGCCTGCAACTTATAGTGATTGTAATAGGCAACAGCCGAGATGATTAATCTCGTAACTAAACAGATTGATTGGAGTAACTATAGCTTTGATCACAGACCACGAGAAAGTAATTAAAAGCATTAATTACTAACAAGACAAGACAAACGAAGAGATTAAAAAATATATACATGCTATTAATTACTCTCAACAGAACAATATGAAGCCAGTAAGGAAGTTACAAACGAAAACAGAGCTCATTATTGTTTATTTTCGTTTGAGTTCCATGCTCTTTCACATCATGTTCATATTCCTTTTCATATCCTCTTGGTTTTCAAAAACCCTAGCACAAAAAAGAGAAAGAAATAATAGTACTAGAGAGTATAGATCTGAGCGCTGAATCTATACATTATTGAGGAACGACGAAGAGAGAAGAAGAGAATAAAATTTATAATTCGGTTAAAGATTTTAGACTTCATGTGAACTCTCCATCTTAAGCATACTTCACATAATGTCTGCTTTAAAAGTAAATTTCAAATGAAGTATGTTTATATAGTAGACTTCACGTAAAGTTTACGTTTAAAGTAGATTTCTCTTGAAGTCTGCGTTGAAAGTAAACTTCTTTTGAAACCTCTTCTATATCCTAAACCCTAAACCTTAAATCACAAATCGAATAAATTTTATTTAATACACCAAGATAAATAAAAATTTATATAAAAATTAAACATTACTAATCTACTTAAACTTTAACTCTTTTATTTAAATTTTACATTTTAAAAATATCAAATTATAATTTCACATGATTACCAACATATCTTGTTAAAATTCTAAACCCTAAATTCATAGTTTGTTAGTGAGCTATGTGGTTTGATCTTTGTTGGTTTTGTTTCACCAAGTTTTTATGAGATTTCATCTTTTATACTATATAACTGTTTATCTTAAACTTATATAACCAAAAATTTAATCATATATTAATTATTATTATTTTAGTTTTAAATAATAAACATAATTATTCAAGCAGACTTCGTGTGATGTCTGGTTTTACAATATATTTCTTTTGAAGTCTGCTTCGAAGATTTCATGTGAAGTCTGCTCTATACTCTAAACTCTAAACCTTTAAACTCAAATCGAATAAACTATATATAATACGCCAAGATCAAAATAAAAACTTATATCAAATATTAAAAATTATTAATATACTCAAACCTTAAGTCTTTTATTTAAATTTTACATTTAAAAATCTCAAATTACAAATCCACTTTTTACCTGTTCAACCCCTAAACCTTTAAACTCAAATCTACTAAATTATATCTAATACGCCAAGATCAAAATAAAAACATATATCAAAGATTAAACATTCTTAATATACTCAAACCTTAGCTCTTTTATTTAAATTTTTCATTTTAAAAATCTCAAATTACAAATCCACATGATTACCAACATATTTTGTTCAACCCCTAAACCCAAACTCATAGTTTGTTTGTAAATTATGTGGTTTGATCTTTGTTGGTTTTATTTCACCAAGTTCATGTGAGATTTTATTTTGTATACTTCATAATTGTCTATCTTAAAATTATATAACCAAAATTTAATTATATAATATTTATTTATTTAAAAAAAAATAAAAAAAATAATAATTAAATAGTAGATTTCACATGAAATCTGCACAATATAGACTTCACATGGTCTCTTCTTTTTAAAGTAGACTTCACTTGAAGTCTGTACTTAAAATAGACTTCTATAGACTTCAAGAGAAGTCCCAAACTTACCCAGAAGTATACATATATAATAGCGTTTCTAGTTTTTTTGTTTGGTGTAAAAAATAACTTTACTATTCTAATGGTTTAGTATTGCAATTGATTTTTAAAGATGTTGGCTTTTATATTTCAAATCAAATTATGAGTTACTTTAGTCATTATTATCTTTCATTTTCTTAAGGTTTGATTGGTAGAACCTATTAAAGTAATGTTGCATTAGTGGTTCTTTATTTTACTACTCCATCTTATTCAAATTATAAGTCTTTTTAGTTAAAGACACGCAATTTTAGAAAAACTTAAACTTATATAAGTTATATTATTTTATATTTTAAATTAATAAAATTTGATTAAAAACTACAAAACTTTAAAAATCACACCAAATGAAATACATTTAGTTTTGCATGGAAATATGCAAAACACCTAATAATATGAAACAGTTTTTTTCTCAAATTTTTTTATAAAATGAAACGGAGGGAGTATTGATAATAAGTGGTTACACTACAAGAAAAACACAGATTTTAGACAGCAAATAGCATCTCGAATTTGTCTCAAATGACCTTTCAAGATAGATTATAGACAGAAATACTCTGTCCGGTACATGTTTTTGTGAATGAGAAATTCGTCTTGAATCTATCTGGAATTCAAGGCAGTTTCCAGACGCACATTTCCGCTGTCTGTAATTACAGACAGTTTAATTCAGAACGGTTTCAAACATATCCAGAATAAAAGTTTCTGACAAAAGAATATTTTTTGTCTGAAATGTTTAGACAGTTTGGGATTATTTAGTAACATTACTTAAATGAGATTTTAGACTAGTGTTTAGTAAGGAGCTTTTACAAACCTTCACGGCTGATTCCACTATCTCATTGTAGTTCAAATTTCCATCTGCAGTAGGCATAGAACTGATAGTGCCTCCAAATTCACCCTGATGAAATTCAAACTTACTGAAACATTATTTTGCTATAGAATTGATAATTAATTAAAAATATTATTTTGCTATAGATTAAAAAATTATTCTAATGTATTGATTTGCTTTTACAACAATCGAAAATTGAAAACTTAAACAACGTAAACATACAACAAGAAAACTAAGATAGCAAAAACATACTAAACTAAGACAAATAAAAATGGAGTTCGCTCTGTGGTAAACCGCTCCTGCATCCTCATGTATATGGCCCCCGAAAGAAAAATGTTGCTAACCTAACCACCATTTATCGAGCAGTATATCCTGTATATATATTTTTTATTTGATAAAGATTATTTCTTTATATATTAGAAATAGTTATGTAATATAAACATCGAAAAGTTTAATCGATTTAACCTTCCATATCTGGATGGTTAGTTCACTATGGGGACCTCCGGAAGTAATCACGCCTCCAATAAAAACAATCGCATCTATAACTTCTCCAACCTTTAAATTTTCTATTTAATCTAACCAAATTGGTATATGGAAAAAATTAAACCCTAGATATCATAGTTATTAACTAGATTATTCTAACTACCAAAATGAAAAAATTCGGCAAATTCGTATAAGGTTCAAGAATTTATCTTGTGTCCTAATATTTTTTTCCAAATTTTTAATAGTTTATTCAAGTAACAATGAAACATGAGTTGATCGAGGTATTTTATCTATATAAAAGTTAAGTTAGTGAATTTATTTTGTCATCAATGTGTCTAGTACCCCAATAACAATATTCTAATTTTGTTAAAATGTAAAAATTAAAGTTGTAAACATGTTATTACACACGTACTGCCCAGAAAATGAAGAGTTTCAACTGGTGGTCAAAATAGAGCTCGGTAAAAATGTAAACCAATTTTTTTGTTTTGTTTAATTTACTTTTACCTATGACAATTTAAGTAATATAAAAGTTATACATTGTAAAATATAAAAACAAAAAAACCACTACAAGAGATTAAGCATATTAGGTCATGTACTATTTTAATTATTTATATCAGTTTTTAATTGACAAAACTACTATTTACATTACTTATAAAAATAATTTTAAAAATGGTGATTCAAATAGTTAATGTCATTGTTTACTAATTAATTACACTAGTTTTTACCACATGCTAAAAATGATAAAAATAATTGTGTCAATGACTATATAAATGATGTTAATATACATTATTTATGGTAATTGATGTTAAAAAATTATATAAAAGTAAATTAAAATTTATATCAGTTATTATAAATGTAAGAATATTTACATCATTCAGTTATTGATGTTAACTTCATGTCACTTGTAAAAATGAAATAAAAATTTGCATCATTTATTATAAATAATGATAATATTTATATCATTTATGATAAGTAATGTAAATATTTATATCGGTTAATATAAATGATGTTAATACTAGTTTCACATAAAACAATTGATGTTAAATATTAATATGGATTAGAATTTGATAAAAGAGTGTGCACTATCTCATATTTTTTTTGCTTTTTCATGCATCGTCGTCAGCGATGTTTTTCGCCGTTGGTGCTGATTAGACAACATCTGGCTTCGAACATAGGAGTTGCTAAGAGTCAAAATATGTCAGCTCTTCATGCTCTCTGTTTTCCCTGTTTCTTCTCGTTTTTGTGTTGCGTCTCTAAGCATCGCAAATTATTACGGTGGTTCTAGATATGGAAGAGAGTCTATATTCTTCCACTCCCTTTCGCTGGTTTATTGGGTTCATCCAATGGAAACTTTTGGCGAGCTCGATCCACCTTCGAGTCAAATAGCTCAGTTCTCCGACCGAAATTGTACCAGCATCAACAAAGACCCTTTCTTTCAACTGCCGATCTCTGCCATCAAAGAACTTGCGGTTCTATTAAAATGGTTCTAAACTCCATTCTAGTTAATCTCAGATTGACGAGGAGTCCCTTTAAGTTTGAAGCATGAGCCTTCTCTTCGGATCTCCCAAGCTCATTGTATCGGAGTTGTTCTAGATCCGGTGAGTTTTACTCTGGTGGCGGTGTACCATTTCCACAAATCCTAGCTGAGAATGTTTTTCGTTTTAATTGGATTTGAACTTTTTGGACTGATTTCTTTTATCAACTCTACTAAACTTTTATTTTCAAATGTTTAATTAAACCACCTTATCAAATTTTTATATTGCATAAACCAATTGTAACACCTAACTAATGAAATACAATTTGTTTGACAAAAAAAATATTTATATTAATATTGTTTAACTGAAACAAAAATTATATCAATTATAGATAAATAATATTGAAATCATATCCTTATTAATATAAAACACAAATTACTTTTCACAAAACTATCACGTCCTAAACTTGACACGTGTTTTTGACTGTTAAAAATTGCTTTTCCCAATTTTCATTACTCTTTCCCCTAAAATCCTATCAGAAATAAAATTAAAAATGAAAAATCCTTATTAATAAAAAAAAAGAAAGCGAAAATCTTATTTCGAATTATCCGTTGTTGGGTTTTTCAAAATAAGACAAACCTGAAAAACTCACAGCAATCAATTGAAGGAAGAAGATTGTTGTGTTGCAATGAACTCCGAATTAAGCCCTAATGTTGGAAGATTTAGAAGTTGCTCACATCCTTACAAGAATAGTTTCGTATTCATATGAACAATTAGCTAACTTGGAAATGTGTTTCAATTTCTGCCCTTTTTCTAAGATATTAGCAAGGATCAATGGTGATATCATATTCATTGGTTTGTTATTTTCATAATTTTAAATTTTTTATTTTATACAGGATCAAATTTATTCTAATTTGCAAATTGGTGAAATTTGCAGACTCATTATTGGTGAAATTATTGGGACGAATGAAATTAAGAATATCAATACTTATGTTGAAGGTCCAAAATTTTATTTTGAACAATAAAATAAAACATAATTGGAGGTCTAAACCAAAGAAATGATGAAAATTTAATAACTCAAACATAAATTATACCTTAAAGAGATTCAATAGATACAAAAATAAATTAAGAGAATGAATATTTTAACTCTTGAATGAAAAGAAAGAATAAACTCTAATTGAATATATAAACCCAATGAAATGATTAAAATAAATAAATCAAACTAAATAATATACCCTAAACAAATTAGTTGGATGTCTAAATAAGAAAAGCTATAAATTCTAATAAATTGTATATTTATTAGCTATAATAAGATAAGTTATCAATTTAAGTAATCCATAAAAAGGATCAAAAAAGTAAATCAAGCTAATTATTATTATCTCTAATAAACTCACTTAATACTTAAACCAATGAGAGTGACTCTAATTCATAAAATTCAAATAGTATATTTATAAAATTTAATAAGATAACTTATAAATAAAGTTTTACATGTTAACTTATAAATAAATTTTTATAAGATAACTAATCAAATCTTTTATCTCACTAAGTTTTATATGGTTTTGTAAACAAACTATATAAAATCTATAAAACATTTATAGTACATTATAGAAGTAAGAAAAACGCAAAAATATGCTCTAAAAGTTTATTTATAAATCTTATAAAAGCTTTATAATTAATACACATTCTATTCAACATTTTGATTTTATAAGGTTTTATAAAGATTTCATAAACAAATTTATGTCTGTAGTTTTAATAAGTGAACTTATAAAAACTTATAAAAGTGCATAAATTAATTTTTTAAGGTAGATTTTATAAAAGTATTTATGAAAGCTAAAGAAATATGACATGGAGATAAAACAACCATTAAGAGCCAATAAGGTTTATAAAGTTTTATAAGTTAAGTTCTAAAGATTTTTAAAAAATTGGAGAAGATAAAGATCTCTGAATCATGAAAAAGAATAAATGAATATAGATCAAAATCACTTAATAATTGCAAAATTCTTAGATTGAGCAAGAATATAGCAAATAACACTTATACAAGACATTGTAAAACCCAAAAATATTTTCAAAGTTAGATTTTAAAGTTAGTTTATAAAATCATATAATTTTATGTTTATACACATTATTTTTATTTTTATTATATATTTTTATATAGTTTTATAAACAAGTTTATAAATTTATCTAACATTTATGCCCTATAGATTAGTTTCTAATTTTTTTATAATATAGCATATAAATATACTATTTATAAAATTTTATAAAATAACTTACAAAAAACTATTTATAAAATTTTATAAGGTCGCTTGTAAGCCTTACAAATTTATAAAATAAGATTTTGAGATAAAACAAAAACTTTTTGGCGGGAAAAAAATTCATAAAAAAGTTTCATAAAAAAATTTGAGGGTATTTATTTCTTTTTATTAGTGAGCAGAAATTTTTTGCCAAAAAAAAAATTAAAAAGATAATTTTATGAAAGGGTACAACAAAAAGGGTATTAATCAAAATTTCTCTAACAAAAAAGTGGCAAACATGTATATATTGATATAAGAAAAACTTTGAGTATTGCCTTTTTGTTATACCCTTTTACAAAAAAAGTTATGTATTTTTTTTTTGCAAAAATTACTGCTCACTAATTAAAAAGACCAAAATGCCATCAAATTTTTTTAATGAAATTTTTTTTCTAAAAATTTGTTTCACGAAATTTTTTTATCTCAATTTTTCATTTATCTCAATTTTTATTAACATATTTTATAAGTCATATTTATAAGTCAATTTGTATTTAATTTACAAAGTTTTGATCATTTATTTGATTTATAAATTGATTTTTATAAAGTCTTATAAGATAATTTATATATTTATTTTTGTAACGTTTTATAAGATGACTTATATAAAACTATTTATAAGATATCTCTTATAAAACTTATAAATTTTTAACCAAATTTTAAAATAAAAAATAAAATTGGGCAAGAATTTTTTTGTAAAAGTAAACACCGAAAATGTTAAAATAATAATAATATAAAAAAAGTTTAGTTAATTTTATAATAAATGACAAATTTGAAAGTGTCTATAGGAAAAGACAATGTCAAAAATATACTTTTTTGAAAGACTAATAAAACAAAAGATACTAGTTTTTTTTTTTAAATAGTTGGTTTGATTTAAATAATATATATATATATATATACTCTATCTATTTTTTATTATTTGATGTTTTAGAAATATTTTTTTTTTTTTTAGTTGATGTTTTAAGATTTCTATGCAAAATTTATTGCACTTTTGGTATTTTTGACTTTTTAAATTTCTATGCAAAATATTCTGGAATTTGTGATAAACTATATTTTGTTTAGAAAAAATAAAATAATTAATTATTTCTTAATATGTATGAAATAACTAAAACATCAAATATAAAAAAATAGAGGGAGTATATGTTACGAATAAGAAGAATTAAAGGCACATCAAAAAGTACACTAATAATCCAAAAATAAAAAACAGCATTAAAGTTGAATCTTATACTAATATAAAATATAAATTAATTAATAACTAACTTCATTAATTTCTATGCTTCATTATTAAATTAAACAGATGTTTAGAAATCAACAATTAAAAAATTATGTTTAAAAATGAGTAATTAAATGTTTATGAATCAGCAGTTAAAATGGATGTTTAGAATTATTTACGATATTTTAACCGTTGGTTTCAAACGGATTTATCTTTGCTAACTGCTAGCTTTAATTGTCCGTCTTCAAACAGTTTTTAATTCAATCACACATTTTTATCAACTGTTGTGCTCAAACGAAATCATCAATCAGACCATTAATTATTATCAATTTAGCAGTTTTTGAAAAACTATATTTTGAGGAGAATTTAATTCATTATGTAAAACATTATACATGTAATTTTGGATTTAAGATAATCCTTTGATATGAGACTTGATGTGGGATCATTATACAAGCTTTAAGGTTTACATACATATCTTGTGTTACTATACACAATCATGCAGATGATTTAAAAGTACAAAATTAGTTTAGGCATAATTTTGTGATGATTTATTTTGAAAATTACAACTTCGATCGAGTTCGGATACAACAACAAACTAAGCAAAATATAAGTAAAAGATCGATAAAAAGTTAAAACAAAAATTGAGTTTAGAGGAGCTTATAAAAATTCGAGCAAATAATCAGGTATATGCTTTTAAATTCGAGCTCATGTACCTGATACATGATAATTAAACACAAACATAAATACATGCAACATTGTATTATATGCTTTTAATTGGTTCAAACAATGACTTGATCAGGCAGAAAGCTTTTCTGAACTTCAAGTGTTAGCTCCTCCAAGCTTAAGTGACACTCAAGTCCTATCTGCAAACGTAAAGTTCAATTTCAACGAATCAAAAACATATAGACTCATACAATATATCATAAAGAAACATTGTACAAACTATGAAGATATATACCAATCTTAATTTTGGTTAAGTAACCAAATCAACACAAGATATTGTTTTTGGCAATACTTGGCGTTCGATCACTCATTCATGAGACTTGTATCGGTTGAACTATGTTAAAATGTGACTGATATTCTATATCGGAAGTTGAGATCAACATGATTTAATATATATGATCTAAAGATCAAATCACTTATTTTAGTTGATTTGAGTTGGAGTCCCATAATTTATCATTGTATATGTAAGGAGATGTCGATATGTACCTTAACAACGAAGAAGTATAAGACAGTCTCTTCCATGCTACTGATATTGAGGTGAAGAACTTGTAAAGATAGCTTCTCCAAGACAGAGATGATCTTAACGAGCTGGCCGAAGATTGGCCTAGAGACAATTCTCAATACAACGTTAGAACCTGAAATCTTAGCTTCAACATTAGCATGAGGAGAATTGCAACAAGCTCCTACTTCCTTGAAAGTACTTGTAGTCATTACATTCTCAATTCGACTAAACGGCACTCTAGAGGTTGCGTTGGTTGCAGTGGATACGGCTAAATTGGGTGGCTCGAGTGTTTGGGTATGATCATAAGGAAAAGTAGGCCGGTTTAGTGTCGTCTTTCGACGTTTCTTAGACTCAAGAACTTGCACTAATTGCTGCAATTCTTTGATGAACTCGATCACTCCTCCGATTATTGATGCTTGATCTCCCTGCAGATCAATCAAAGAAATCAAGACCATGTTTATTGAAAGATTGATGCATGCGAGAAGAACACATAACAACAAAGATTGACAATGATATTCCGAAAATAGCAAGTCCAAATGTCCAAAATTAGAAAGATTATTATGCATGATCCAGTACGTATCACAATCTTTTGTGGGATGCTAATAGAATTAAGAAACAATTTTTGATTAAAATTGAGTATGAAAAGTTACCCGTTTGATATAGAAACAAGGAGTCAAAGAACGAAGAGATTTAAGATGATCATTCATTTGCCTTCTTCGATTTCTCTCAACAGCTATGTGAGACATGATGATCTTTGATCGAGAATCACTTATCGATTGATTGATCAACGAAGAAGATGATGATCTCTTTGTTTTGGCTTGGTTCGAAACATTCCTTCAAACAATGTCGTATTTATACAGCCGCAAGAAGAAGAAGATAATTAGGGTTTCGAGTACTTTTCAAGGATTCATAAATGCACAATGTCGCTGTCTCGTGACATTTTTTTGTCTTATATTAATATTCTCTCTCTCTCTCTCTCTCTCTCTCTCTCTCTCTCTCTCTCTCTCTCTCTCTCTCTCTCTCTCTCGCTCTCTCTCTCTCTCTCTCTCCTCTCTCTCTCTCTCTCTCTCTCTCTCTCTCTCTCTCTCTCTCTCTTATTACATTCGATGTGTATAAGTATAATGTAGAGAAATGTATGCATATAGAAAGATACGTCACGTTTGTGAAGTTGGATACATTTACATTTACATTCACTGCGTGAGGCTCTTTTATGAATACATATCTTTTTAATACATATAAAAATTTACATTTAGAGTGCATGCCTTTGCACCATATTCTTTTACTTCTACTTTCTACCCTTTGTGCCACTTCTTTGTTCTTTATTACCGTGATTCCTAACAAGAAAAAATAATCTTTACACGATCATATTCTAATAAAGTTAAAAATGGAATCGGATGTTCAGATTTTGTGTTTAAAGATCGATCACTTGAGGATTCTTAAATGATTATTGTTCTCACTAGTTTATATATGATCATATTTTTTGGTGATCCAGTTTTCTACTTTCTAACTAATTTTGGATCCATTTGTAACGTCCAACCATCACTTTTAATTGTTCCTCCTCTTGATCGGGTAAGTTTTATTTTATGTTCTACGGTCAATATGCTAATTTTGGAGACTTTAAATACTTGTTTACCAACCCTACAAATCAGTGTGTAATATTTTTCTTGTATTTTGTCACCATTTATACGTTTTATTGTAGAGTTCTCTCATGATGTTTGACTGAAAAGATAAATGCATTTGGTGATATATGTAACCAATTCCAGTTTTCTAAAACTCTCATCATGCAACACCACCAAATTTCTCAAATTCGGGGTGTTAGTATTAGTTCGTGGGAAGTTATTAGACGTGTAAATCATCAATTATAATCTCAAACTTTCATTTAGCTGAAAATGATATTTAATGTTATTAGGAGACGGCAAACTAGAGTGTCTGCAAGATTACATAATGATATTTTGGTCCTAATACTACTAGATTACTACTGTTTAATATGAAACACTTATTGCATGAAAGATGCTCGAAACAAGAAAACATTGATAGAACCTTTGAAGCAAACGTACAAGTTGAGTTGTTCAAGCTTCTCATGAGTCTGTGTTTCAGCTACCTCGACGGCTCATTAAGTTTCTTCCCAATAAGTTGTACTCTTTACTTTATTATTTATTTTTTGACAAAAATTTAACCTCAACATAGATATTCAATTTGTTTATGGTCTATCACGTTATCGTACAATACATATTGATCGCTAACAATACCGGAAAATTTTATGCCAAACTAATAATAAAGGAAAAAAGAATTAATTATAATCAATCTTTACATTGATTAATAATCTTCTCAATCCTAACCATTTAGTATAGTTAATGACTCCAATATCAAAGATTTGATTAAAAAAAAGACTTTAGAATGAACTTCCTGGAATATATCGAATGGTTAGAAAAGAAAAGAAAAAAAACTCACGGTTGATCAAGATATCTATTTGCATAATCAAGATATCTATTTGCATATTAGCAAATCTAAAATTACTAATTTATCCAAAACTTCAGAATTGACTTTTTTGACAAATTAAAATTATATCTAATCTTATGGAAACTTAGTGTGATTTTTCTTTTTCAATTTATTTCTTAACACAAGCAGATTACTTATGTCAAATCTGACGGTTTAGTGGTCGAAACCCAAGCCAAACCAAAACTAATTCTGGTTTGGTTTTGGTTAGAAGCATACATCCTCCGTTGAGAATATTCATTGCATTAAACAGTAGAAATGTAAATTCTGCGTTCTCATTTATTTCAATTGTTAAATGGACATGGCAATTGGCAATGAGCTCACCATCAATAGTTCACAAGAAAAAATCATTCACAGTACGAAACCAATAAGGTTTGGTTTCATGACACTATCTTCTTATCAGCTGAGTCCTCACCTTGTACTGTGTAAAAGAACAAAGTATAAACTGTATCAATAAGACTTGAATTATAAAGAAATATCTAAGCTTTCTTGCAAACCGATGCTGACATTTTCCAGCCTTTGGATCAGTGTTTATGATACATTGAAGTAATGTTTCGTACCAATCTAAAATTTCATCTTACTTCATACACTAACGTGAGTATTACCTACATAACAGAGTCTAGGAATCGAAAAGCAAGATTTCGAAAGGTTTCCACACAAAAAAAAACAGATGAAGAAAACAGATAAAGAATCTGAGTAGTATAGAAAAGAAACAGTCATACGATACCTTGGATGGATTTTTCAAATTGCTGCAGGCGAAATAAAACCGAAGTTAGGCAATGCTTGAGGACGTCGGCTCTTTACAAATTCCATAGCTTTAGAGTAGCCCATGCCATGTTTTTGCATCAGATAAGCCACCACTATAGTCACACTGGAAAGACTCAAACCAATCAATATTGTGAAAAGGATAATAGACAACAATCACCAAATCACAGGTTCGAGAAAACTCTTGTTTTTGTCAGTATAATCTGCAATCTGTTCACTGCCTTACTTTCTTACCACAACACTCCCCAGTGACACCAGAATCATCAGCAAAACTTTAAAAGTAAACTACAAGATTCATATATACTTTTGCCAATCTGAGTTATTAAACGCATAAAGTACTCTTGAAGTCTGAAGATTACTATGGTTACTAGGGATGAAAGTTGCTGCATACTTTTATCATCAGTGAAGCTATGCTTGCATCTACATAATTCCAGTTGGTTCCATTGACTCTTAAGCATACTATCGAATACTAAAACTATTAGATCAGGGCAAAGAATCTAACCTCCTAGACATTCCCATGAAGCAATGAACCAAAACACCACCTCCAGAATGAATAGCTTCGTCGATGAAGGTAAAACAGTCGTCGAAATATAGAGTCAAATCGGTCTCGGATCTATCAACGACTACACTCAATTCACAAAAGAACAATCGAATTCGAAATTATACACAAAAAACATACGAAAATTCAAAAAAAACTAAGAAGACGAAAACAACAAACCTTCGATGACTTTATAAACAAAATCATCAGGATAAGGAGGAGCCACGGCCACAGCTACAGTTAAGATATGAGTAACATTGGAGCTTTTGAGCAAATCCTTATTATTCGCTTCAGCTACTGAACCTATGAACAATCCCTAAAGAACTCATCGAACAAAGATTTTCGAAAACCTCTTTCAGATAAACGTATGAAAGAATCCAAAACCAAATTTCAAAAGTGTGAAATTAGACGATCGAGCAACAAACCTGTTGGATCTCGCTGAGATCATTGCCTCCTTCATATAGCTTCTGGGAATTAGCTTCTCCAACTCCAAAGAGATCAACCACTTTCTCCATCTGTCGCTAATTTCAAAATTTCCACTTGTAAATTTTCAGAATCTGGAAATGAAATTGCTTGGTTGTTTCCAAATTATATAAAATATAAAGAAGTTATATATATAATTCTATTTTGTACAATGTATAACATAGCACCAGTGGTCTAGTGGTAGAATAGTACCCTGCCACGGTACAGACCCGGGTTCGATTCCCGGCTGGTGCAATTACTTTTTTTTTGCATATTTAACGTGGATTTGGTTCAAATATTGTTTGGTTTGGGTTAGATGTTATATAATATGGTTTGAATTTGTTAAATTACCATCAGAAGTTATATTTTTTTTGAAAAAAAGTAGAAAGGACGTGAAAATGGAACACATGAAATGTGTTGAACAACATCCTCTCATTTCAAACTGCTTAATCAAATTAAGGAAAGTAGAAGTCTTCTTTATCTTTGTTTTTTTGTCAAATACACCTTTTTCATCTTCTTTGCGTTTATCTCTCATCTTTTTGTATTTTCAGATCATTCATAAAGTCGATCCATCTACCTTAATTGTGTTATTGATCACAATCTTAAAGGAAGAAGATGAATGCTAATGCAAGCTCACGAGTAGTTGACCAAGAAGCTGGTTCAACTCCATCTACGTTGAGAGATGAAGATCATAACTCCACACAAAGGCTGTTTCGATGCCTTCCTTATAATATAGATCTCAATCTACGCATTGTAATCTTCATTCATATATAGTCCACTCACTGAATGAGCAATCTTTTTTTCCTAGAATGTTTTGATGTTAAATCATATATATATGTACAAAAGTACTACGATAACGTTTAATCAAAATTTTCGTTAGCTATAGAATCTCTTTTATTAATATTATGTGACCGGTATAATATATGTGGTAGGTAATGGCGGAAATGGTGGGGACATTTATCATAATGTTTAGTGTGTGTGGCATTATAAGCAGTACCAAATTATCCGGCGGCCGCGTCGGATTGCTAGAGTATGCAGCCACCGCTGGATTATCGGTGGTGGTCGTAGTTTACTCCATCGGACATATCTCCGGTGCTCATCTAAACCCTTCAGTCACTATTGCTTTCGCTGTCTTTGGCGGATTTCCATGGTCTCAGGTAAAATATCTAAACTAGTGTTTCGCTTGATTGTTGTTCTCATTTTGTCAAAATTGTTTCTCTAAACTAGGGTTTATAGCTAGTAGTTATGACAAAAGTACAAAACTAATGTTATAATTGTTCTTAATTAAGTGTTGTCATTGTTGCCGTTGTCAGGTTGCGTTATATATAACGGCTCAAACGGTAGGAGCAACAGTGGCTACGTTAGTTGGAGTGTTAGTATTCGGAGTAAACGCTGATTTTATGGTAACAAAACCTGCGTTAAGCTGTGTTTCTGCGTTTTTTGTTGAACTCATAGCTACAGGCATCGTCGTATTTCTTGTCTCTGCCTTGCATTGTGGTCCTCATCAAAATGTAAGTAACCAAATCGATACTCTTAATCTTCTTCTTTTTTTGTCAACCATTATGCGATTTCATTAAAAAATAAGCCACCAAGGTAATGAAAAGCCTACATAAGAATAATCTCGAACAAGACCTCTAACTTGACAGGCTAAATAATCTGTTTTGAAACTAAAATAACGAATTACATATAATTAAACAAAAATATAGAAAAAGAATCTCCTAAATCTTCTAAAATCTTCCAAATATGGCTAAAATATTTGTCACTTCACTAAGTCCTTTAAGACCCGATACTCTTACTCTTTAAAAAAAAAAAAATGTTATCTTAATTATTGTTTTGAATATTACATTTCTTGAATGAATATGTATATTTGTACAGTTAGGTAATGTGACAGGGTTCGTGATTGCAGCAGTCATATCACTTGGAGTGCTTATTACCGGGTACTTAACTTAAAAATCCATAATTGTAAAAAATGTTGTCAATAAAAACATAGGTATTCGTTTGGAATCAAGTAATGCTATAACCTTAACGTGGTATGGTTAGGCCGATATCCGGAGGATCCATGAATCCAGCTCGATCACTAGGACCAGCAGTAGTGGCATGGGATTTTGAGGACATATGGGTTTACATGACGGCTCCGGTGATTGGAGCCAGCATTGGAGTTTTGACATACAGATTGATAAGCATCAGGCCTTGCCCTTCTCCACTTTCCCCTTCTGTAACTTCACTTTTACGTTAATCACCTCTAAGCTCAGTATCTAATTAACTTTGAATCTACAAATAACTACTTTTGATCTACGTTTAATTTTATCCCTAGGCCTATATATGGCCTTCATAGAGATTATTGATAAATTCTATTGTGCATTGATACTTTTTAAGAATACAGTACATCTAAGTTCAAACGATTATGTGAAAATTGACAAAACAAGTCAAAAAGAACACATGACAAAACTCTCAAATTTCTCAAACCCATGACAATATCATATAGAACAAACTTTATTTTCTAAAATTAAATTTTGGTGGAAAAAACAAGAGAAATGATAATTAACCACTTGACAAAAGACTATTCCTAGACTTATACTAGTTTTGATAACGATGCTAAGAAACATAAACTAAAGAATCATGTAAGTTTTTTTGTTAATGGATTTAGTGGCCGCAACCTCTACGACTTGGACCAAAACTCACCTTGTTCTTCTTTTTCCCTTCGTAGTTCCCAAACTCATCTCTTGGATCTTCTCTAACCACACTTATTCTCATTGCCTTCTCTGCAACTTCGTCACAATTGTGGTCACGAGCCATGGCAAAAGAACATAAGTAAGTGACCAAGAGGAACACAACTTTAAGAAGCTTTTTCATCTCCATAGAGATTCTTAACAATGATTCATATTCGTGTATGTATGCATGTTTCTAGATTTTGTAGCCTATTCTTTTACGTGAGTTAATGCATTTTTAGTCAAATGTCTTAAATATTGTTATAGGTGAGTGAGTGAGTGAACATATTCTAGGAGTAGTAAGTTTTAGGTTGCTACTTAGTAGTTAATGCTATAATTCAGAATTTCTAATTTTAAGAATTCACAAGTACATTTCTTTAATTCATGATATGTCTGAGTCTGGTTGCAGTCTCGCACTTAAAACCATGTGTTTTAGGTAGACTATATTATTAAATTCCAACTACATATAGAAGAGAGATGTATGTCGAGTTTGCGTTTTACAAAACGCAAACGCGATTGCAAGCATCTGAATTGATCAAAATTCAGGCACAAAGGTCAAGCTGAAGAACGAGATCCGTTCCCTGCGTCTCGCAATAAGAACACTAAAAGTCAAATACGAGTTCGAGCTTGACCATTACGCAATATTATTCCACTTTTTTTATATATTATGGATTCATTGTCCCCTAGAAAAATGACATATGTGATATGTTACAAAACTTATGACAAATGCCAACTACCATGGAGGCATAGACTTGGAGTTTCGAACTTCTTCAATTTAATACTGTACTTTTTTCATTAGAAGAATCCATGTATTTAAGAATCAATCATTCATGATTTATATATACGGAAACAATAAATTATAGAATATTATTATTATATATATATATATAAGTACACATAGGGGACCCAAATTTTGTTCGGTCTTAACACATTCCAACCAAAAGAAACTGTAAATTTAGCCTATTGTGAGCATATTTTTGGAACTAACTTAAACTTTTTAATGATAAGTGTCACAAAATATAAAATGTTTCAGTGGTTAAATATATTTCTGCTACCTCTTATGCTAGATTTTGTATTCAAAGAATAGCACAGTTTTTATAATATTGTTTAAAGTTTTAGGATTAAATTTAAATTATAAATTCAATTTACATTGATCTAATTATTCACAAAATGATAGTAATTACGTGACACAAAATAAAACAGAGGTGACAAAGCTGATAAGGATAAGAAGTAGAGTGATGACAAAGATAGGACTGAATAGAGGAGAGATGCTTATTGCTATTGATTATTACATCTATATAATTGGTCCCTACAAATTTTATTCTTCATAATTGGTTTTTAATATTATTTTACATACTTATATATTATGCAACAAATAAAAAAATAAAACAAGGTAATTTGCATGTGGAGTGAGTAACTAAAATACCCAATTTCTGGTACATGTACCTTCAATTGTTAATTAGTTAACTCTGTATAGTTCCAACAAAATTGTAAATGTTTTATCTAAAATTATTACAAAATGGTCAAAGACGACAAATCTGTTGTCATAATTTGGTTCACGCATTTAAAACAAAATCGGTTTGCAAAAAGGCAAGGGACCGTTGCTTGTCAAACGTCAAAGCGAGGGCCCTATTTGGGGTTTGCTTACATAGTTTATTACTAATTCTTTAATTTTATTTTTCATTATTATTTGTCATTATACTTTGGATTATACGAGCCTAGTCCCGTAACATTATAATTTGCATAGTATCTCTTTTGAGTTTATGATTAACTCGATACTTTTCCACATAATGATATATCATTATGTTATTAGAAAAACTACAAATTCTAGTCAACAAAAAAAACAAACTACAGATTTTAAGCCTACTTGAATAACCAAACACATACAAAGGAAAATATACCAATTTCATTAGAATAGTTTTTTTGTAAATAATTAAATCGATGAACTTAATTTACAGTCAATATTTTTGATATATAACAATATCATTTTGGAGCAAACACAATTCCCCTAAAATTAAATTTTAAATAAAAAATGCAGCATAAATGATCATAAATCACTTCACAACACACATTTTCTCGATATTTTGTTATACATGTTATGTTTCCAATATTGTTGGTATAACCAAATAAATCAGTTAAGAAATAAATTGTCCAGTTGGTTTATTTATGATTTAGCTAACTATGATATGATATATTTAAATTTTATTTTATTTTATTTAAAAAATTTAGATTATAAATCGAGTTTTGTTATCGATAAAATGATTATTTGTTGAAAAAAAACAAATAAGTCAAAAAAAATTTCAACTCCGGAAGTCCGGATTAAACACAGTAATATCATCCAAATTTCCCTATCATTGACGAGGTAGCAATCCCACAACAAAAACAGGCTTATATTTTTTTCATTTTGCTCGAGCATTTATCAGGTGTCCAATTTATCTACTTTTACAACTGTCCTTTACTCATCTTTATTACAAAATCAAGGGTTTACCAAATAGAATATGATTCCCAAACAAAGATTAAAAGAAAATTATATCAATTTTAATACTATTTATCAATTTTTACAATAATTCACTAATTTTTTAATTCAGATAAAAATAAAGTCCTTCCATTAATAAAAGCACACACGGTTGGTGGCCCCACCATTATCACCACTCAAATCATATTGTTCACACGCGCCTTCCAACTGTTTTTAACTTCCACGCTTTCCCCTGCACGCTCGTGACGATATCAGTTATCTCACGCGCCTTATACGCGAGTGTAAAATTTATGTAACTGTAGTTTAAGCGGTTTTATCCTTACAATGACAATTATATGTATAGCTGCTTCTTCACTTTATGTAGTTTTGTTTGTACTCCTTCTGTCTCATATAATTGAATTGAAGGTTAAATTATTATTATTTTTGTCTCAACTATATAATGTTTTAATCTCAACTCTTTTTTTTTTTACTTTTAGATTTAATCCTTTTGTTTCTTTTTAGATTTAATCCTATTATTTATGCATATCAATTGCACTATTAATTATAATACTGAGATATTTTAACTAATTTGTAAAAACTTTTTAATTACTGTGTTCTATCTTAGATATCATTAGAGGTAATCTATATTTTTCTTACAACAGTTTATATAGGATCAAAATTCATGATTTTTTAAATAAATTGTTTGCGATTCCAGAACTTTGAACAGCTATTACTGCTTGTAGATTGTAATAATATTTATTTTGGAAAATTATTTAAGTGTGGTTAATTTCTTACTGTTTTTTGATATTATTAGTCTCTGACTTCTTGATTACTAGTTATCTAAAGTAACCACATAAGTCCAGATTTTCAATTATTAACTAATCTCGGGAAAATTATATATTTAACTCTTTTTATTTAAGAAAAACAAAAGAGGAATTAAATGGGCCCAATAATTCAAAAATCCACGATTCTCAACCAATAGCTACTCATCTTTCTCTCTCATTGTTGAATGTGAATACAAGAAGAACACAAAAAGACACCAAGTAAAAGTTGAGATTTTTCTTTTGATTCTTCTCTTGTCTTGGATTCGAACCGAATCGCCATTGTTGTTGTTCATCTTGTTCCCAATCACTTAATTAATCCTCTTCCTCTTCTCTTTTTCAAAAAAAATCAAAACTTTATTTAAGAAGAAAGAAAAAAGGAAAGATTAAAACTTTTCCATTGAAAAGCGCAACTAAACATCCAGCCATGAGTGTTTTCTCGTTTCCTTGAGACATGTTTTTCGCATCATTCTTCATAATTTAAAAAACGAAACTGACCAACCAAGCAAAGCAGCCACTTCCCTCTTCCATTAACAATCATCATCTTCATTCGCCATGATTGCTCTCTTCTTTACTTTACCAATTTCTTAAATTCTCAAAACCCTGCCTTATTCAAAATCAAGCCTTTTAAAATTCCTCAGATGTCTAAGAACACAAACGTTGAAGAAAATGGAGGAGCCAAACCAATCAGTGAAGCTTTGAAGAGATTCAAAAGGTCGAGGCTTGCGTTCGAGCCATCTTTAGGAGTGTTGGGGTTTTTCTTAGTTGCGGTGTGTTTCGTTTGCAGTTTCTTCTTCTTTGATTACAGAAGCGTAGCTAAAAGCTATGGTCTTTCGGAAAGATCAGATAGATTCGTTTGGCTTAAAGTTGACAACAACAACAGTAATAGTTCTCAAAGAGTTGGGTTTTTAGAAGAAAGTGGAAATGGGTGTGATGTGTTTGATGGAGATTGGGTTTGGGATGATAATTATCCATTGTATCAGTCCAAAGATTGCAGATTTCTCGATGAAGGGTTTATGTGTAGTGATTTTGGAAGGTCTGATTTGTTCTATACTCACTGGCGATGGCAACCTAGACACTGTAATTTGCCAAGGTATGAATAATCAAATATTCCTTGAAAAAATAGGGGGAAATTCTAAGTTTTACTCTGTTCTTACACAGTTTCTGCCACTTGTTGCTATGTAATTGCTTGTTCATGACTATGAATCAAATATTTTCTCTTGAATTGCAATTCCTGTTTATTCTCCTGAATTGTGAACAAGGTTAGAGCTTCTTAAAGTTCTTCCCTGTTGTACAGAGTTTAGTGCCCTTATTAGTATCAGTTTTTTAAGATTACAGATCAAATTATCTCTTTTGTTCCATAGAAGTATAATTGTGGTACAGTAATTTCTGGGTTATTGAAACGGTTTTTGGGTTTGAGATTGATGAAATCTTTGGGCTATGGAGAAGAGAAGTCAGAGGTTTCATTAAGGTTTTGTTGATTTCAAGCTTTAACGTCGTTTTCTATAGTCTCATCTCTTGTCCACAAGTTACGGCTTAAGATATGCACAATCTCGTGAAACGAGTCCCTCATATTTTGCTATTAAAGCCAGTCGCTTTTTCGTTCTCTTCCTCTGATTTTTGACAATATTTTTAATGTGTCCCTTCTTCATCTTCCATCTTTCATTTCCCAGTTTATATCAAACAGCTATTTCTTCACCAACCAGTGTCTGTGTTCCTTTTTAATCAAGGTTTTTGTATTTTATGAACCCGTGAATTGAATTATACCCTTAGAAGAAAGTATTGGTTGCCATTTGACATATATGCACATCAGTTTAACCCAGTAGATTGTCTGTCTTCTTCACGAGATATGAATTATGTGTTTAGGATTTGAATTCTCACTGAAATATAGCAAAAGCTTTTGGAGAACAATTTTGTGAGCTAATTACTATATTGCAGACGTTTCTGGAAGACAAAGAGTCAATTCTATAACAACTTACTATTGAATTCTTGTGAATACATTTGAAGACAGTACTTAGCTGATTCTCTTTTATGTAAAAATGAATCAGATTTGATGCTAAACTGATGCTAGAGAAACTCCGGGACAGACGGCTAGTGTTTGTTGGAGACTCAATAGGAAGAAACCAGTGGGAGTCACTTCTTTGTCTATTATCTTCTGCAGTCAAGAATGAGAGCTCGGTTTATGAAGTGAATGGAAGTCCCATCACAAAGCACAAAGGGTTCTTAGTGTTTAAATTTGAGGACTACAACTGCACAGTGGAATACTACAGATCTCCATTTTTGGTTCCGCAAAGCAGACCACCAATTGGATCACCACAGAAGGTTAAAACAACTTTAAAACTGGAGACAATGGATTGGACTTCTAGCAAATGGAAAGATGCAGACATTTTAGTGTTCAATACTGGACATTGGTGGAACTACGGAAAAACTATTAGAACGTAAGCTCTTTCCTGTAGACCTTAGTTCAATGTCTCATTAATCACTTGCTGGTTTTTGCTCGAGTGACCAAGTTTTGAATGTTGTTACTATCAGGGGATGCTACTTTCAAGAAGGAAAAGAAGTGAAATTGAAGATGAGTATAGATGATGCATATGAGAGAGCTATGAATACTGTTGTGAAATGGATACAAACTGAGGTCGATTCAAACAGAACTCACGTCTTCTTCCGCACATTTGCTCCCGTGCATTTCAGGTTTGTTCGGTATTACTTTTCACTCATTGTTTAAGATTCAATCCTGGATTCGGTTTTGTCTTATGTTGTAGAAAGTTTTACATATTTAGTTTCAATTTGTCTATGTTATTGAATGAAACAGGGGAGGTGATTGGAAAACAGGAGGAACATGTCACATGGAGAGATTACCTGATATTGGAACCTCATTAGTCTCATCAGAGACATGGGAACACTTAAAGATTCTAGGATATGTTTTGTCACATTACTCCAATAGATCAGAGACTGTTAAAATGAAAGTGTTGAACATTACAGCCATGGCTTCTCAAAGAAAAGATGGTCACCCATCACTGTACTATCTCGGTTCGCGTGGTCCTTCATCACTTCATCGCCAAGATTGTAGCCACTGGTGCCTTCCTGGTGTTCCTGACACGTGGAATGAGCTTCTCTATGCGTTGTTTATGAAACAAGAAGCTCCGTCTCCTTTTACTAAAAGATTCAATGAAGCGAATAGTACAGGAAATGTTACAATGTCATGACACTGGACAGAACAAGGACACAACAACAAGCTCTTGTGGATGTTAAGCAGTTGGTGTTTCTTTGAAGATTCTGAGCTTCAAGACCAAAAAGAGTTTATCATTTTTTGTTCGAATGATTAGATTAAATTGGGTGGGGATATTGTAATTAGGTTGATAATCTTATTCTCTGGTTGTAAAGATAAACATCTCAAATGATTTTCAAAGTGTCATTATATAGATCGAGTTACCTCATACTCCTGGACATACAAACCAGAACCAAAAATCCGGGTCGTGGCTGGTTTGATTTTGGTTCTTGGCAAAAGCAGTATTTTTGGTTTTTTTATTTAGTTTTTAATCGAAAACCAAAAATAAAAAAAAAAAACTGAAACCAATTTGTGGTAGTTAACAGAGACGTATCTAAAAAGTGATTTATAGAGATTTTAATGTAATTTTTTTTTTATCAATGGCAGATTATATTAGACCACAACTGGCCGGCTCAATAGCCAAATTTTTACATAATGTAGACAGAAGGATTCGATGTCGGGTTATGCAAATACGCTGCCTTAAGTGGACTTACCGCCTGCCACTAGAGTAGATGACATTTGCAATGTAACTTTCTATTTAAAATTTGTCCTAAATTTTTTATCATATTATAAACTTGCATCTACTAAATATAATTTCTAAATTCCTCACTAAAAGTTAACTAACTATACTGAGATTTTGTTCGATTATTTTGTTATTTTTAGTTACTGTAACACTAACCGCTTTACTAATAATGTTGGTTATATAGTTATTTTTGGTGAGTAACCATTTAGAACCGAAAAAATTTCAGTTCGTAATTCAAATATCTATTTAAGATAAAAATTGACCAAAACCAAACTAAACAAATCAAACTAAATTTTAGTTGATAGCTATATAGTTTTAAATATTTTCAAAATTGAAAGAGCCCGAAATGAAAGAACCAAGTTGAACCGAACTGAATGTCCATTACCAATCACAACGACGCGAACCGAGAACAGGAAAAACAAACATGGATACTGTCTTGATCATGTTGACCTGTGTCTGGTAATCTTCCGATGCTCGTGTAAACGAGTGCACGTATGTCTGTCTGGCCATTTCCATATGATCTTTTGACGTGCAGAGACATAAAGTGTGACGTGTATATTCTGTTTGAAAGCTGGATTGAATCGTTCTTACAACATGTATACCTCTTCAATGGCACGATCATCCACCGGCTAAAGATCCTTACTGATGTATGATACTGTTCATTGAATGCAACAAAGTACTTTTTTGATAAATTTTGGATTTCTTTTTCGATATAATTATATATTATATTTTAATCATAGAAAGGCCCTTTAGAGTGAAATATGATTTTTGATAAAAGACAAAGTCGGTGAGACTAAAAAATACTCAGTCGGTGATCGTGACATGACATGAGCCTTAGCTAGATAGATGCTCGTCAAAGAATGTGTGATTGTAAATTCTCTCTTTATTACTCTTATCTCATTCTTTCTTTGGTCATTCGAGAAATTTACTTAGCTCTGATATTTGGTTTAAATCGGTTTGGGTCTGATTTCCGGGACTTAACCGGGTAAGTTTGCAAACTGGAATTGTGTGTGTAGGGTAGAGTACTAGTAGCTTATCTATACAAAACGTTGTGGTCTTCTATTTATTTGTCTTTTTAATATTTCTGTGGGTGTAAATTGATGAAAACACATCCAAATTCGGATAAGTTCGAAAAATATTATGTAAAAAATATAAGAAATGGAGAACAAACTCATAAGATTTTGACTTGGATTTGTAGTTTAATATGAACCAACTTGACTCGTGTGTGACCCACTTATATGAAAGAGTATCTATTAAGACTCCAACCAAATCAAATCATGTCGATAGATTCTTCTTGTTTTCTTCTTTCTTCTAATGTCCATTTCCTCAATCGTCCACTTCAAATGCGGCTCACTTGTGAATTTCTTCAATACTAATGAATTCACATTTTTGGACAACCCAAATGTTTGGATTAGGTAAATGGGATATAATTTCTTCACGAGCTTAACATACACCAAATAACGTTCAAATGAGGTTTCCGTCTACAAAAATTCGAACCTCCTTTTACTAATTGTGGATAGCATTTAAGAGATATTATTCGGCTTTCTTAATTTCTGGGTATATCCAAACTTAAGATAACGCTAATATGTTATTTGTATTCAAATCAACCGAGTTATAGTCGGTATCCAACATGTTGTATTGGAATAGCTAGTTTGTTATTAAGTCTTATCTTATCTTGTTGTTAAAGTTAGATTCCTGTAAATTAGGCTTATTTGAATACTGCAGTTTTGTAGGATAGATTATTAGACTTGAGTCATATATGTACATCAATACCTATATTGAATCATTACAAGAAACACAGTTTCATTCTTGGCAATCCTATATGGTATCAGAGCTTGAAAACTAATCAACTCGATTTACAGTGTTTTGAGCAGCGATAATGGCAACTCCACCGACCGCGATTCCGACAACGACCCAAGAAGTGAGACGAACCATCTCTCCTTACGACTTGACATCCGCAGACAATCCAGGGGCTGTGATATCTCATCCTTTGCTCAAAGGTACAAACTATGACGAATGGGCATGTGGGATGAGAACAACTCTCATGTCACGAAAAAAATTTGGATTCCTTGATGGATCCATTCCGAAACCCGACGATAACTCACCCGATCTGGAATACTGGAACACGATTCAGGCTTTGTTGGTCTCCTGGATCAAGATGGCGATCGAACCAGGCCTGAGATCGACTATCTCACATCGAGATGTAGCCAAAGACTTGTGGGATCACATGAAAAAACGATTTTCATTGGTCAATGGCACCAAACTTCAACAGATCAAGTCTGAATTAGCTTGCTGTAGGCAAAGAGGCATGGCGATTGAGGCTTACTATGGTAAGCTGGTTCGAATCTGGGACAGCCTTAATGCGAGTCAGCCTATACGCACATGTACATGTGGTAACTGCACCTGCAATGTTGGAGCTCTTCAGGAAGCTGATCGTGAGAATGACAAAGTGCATCAGTTTGTGTTTGGACTAGATGACCAATACAGGACAGTACGATCAACAATTGTCTCCAAAGATCCTATGCACTCTCTTGAAGAAGCATACAATTTGGTACGACAAGAGGAAGATATGCGCTTGGAAACTGCAGAAAAACCAGAAGCTATGGCCTTTGCAGTGCAGAAAAATTCACGCTTGGCTACTAACGAACACAAGAATACTCTCTGCAAACACTGCAACTGGATGGGGCATACATCAGACAATTGTTGTGCCGTTATATGTTATCCAGAATGGTGGGGTGAGAGACCTAGATCTCGTTCTGTTTCGAACCGAGGACGAGGTGGAGGATCACGTGGTGGGCGTGGTGGAAGAGGATAACAACAGTTTGCTAATCATGTGTATGTTCCTCAGGTAAATGAACTAGAAGTAGTAAATCATGTGATCACGAATGGTGATCGCAAGGGCATTCACTTGTCTGATCAGCAATGGAATTCAATCAAGAACATTTTGAATGCGAATGCTGCAGCTGCTAATGCGTCAGGAAAATACATTACAACTGAGAGGGTCTCTGGTACGTATTCTTTAAAACCCTGGATCTTAGATACTGGCTGTTCGCATCATATGACAGGAAGATTAAAAATATTGACTGATCTGAAACGAATGGAACCTGTTTTGGTAACAATGGCTGATGGAAGGAATCAGGTTTCTCGAACTGAAGGAACAGTTAAACTTGGAAGTCTTGTACTCAAATCCGTTTACTATGTTAAATAACTGAAATCTGATCTGATTTCGTTGGCACAATTGACTGATGACTCAGAGTGTGTGATGCAGTTAGCTAAGCAGTTTATTGTGATACAGGACCTCAACTCGATGATGGCGATTGGAATTGGTAAGAGGACAGGAGGGACCTATCATTTTTGTAAAATAGAGGAGGCTGGTGCTGTGACCACATTAGAGAATAAGAAGTTGGGTTTGTGGCACAAGAGGATGGGACATCCCTCTGCGAAAATTTTAGGACTGCTGCCTAGTGTTTATAGTTTAAGTATTTCTGGTAATTTTAATAAGGATTATGATGTATGCTTTCAAGCAAAGCAAACCCGACATTCATTTCCAATCAGTTTGAATAAAACATCAACGATTTTTGAATTAGTTCATATTGACATTTGGGGTCCTTATCGAATTACTTCACATTGTGGGTCAAGATGGTTTTTAACTATAGTAGATGACTATTCAAGAGCTGTGTGGATATATCTCATGAAAGATAAAAGTGAAACTACAAAGTGTTTGAAAGAGTTCTTTGCTTTAACGGAAAGACAATTCCAATCGCCTATCAAAACGATTAGGAGTGACAATGGGACATAATTTGTCGCTCTTGGTAATTTTTTCAGAGAAAATGGGGTGTTACATGAAACTTCTTGTATAGGAACACCTCAGCAAAATGGAAGAGTTGAAAGGAATCATAGACATATCTTGAACATTGCTAGAGCATTACAGTTTCAATTGAATCTTCCTATTGAATTTTGGAGAGAATGTGTGTTGACAGCAGGTTATCTAATCAATAGAACTCCTTGGTGTTGAATAAAAAGACACCTTATGAAATACTGTTTCATAAACCGCCAACTTATGATCACATCAAAGTTTTTGGAAGCTTGTGTTATGCTCATAATCAAAACCGACATGGAGACAAGTTTGCTTCCAAAACACGCAACTGTGTTTTCATAGGATATCCACATGGTAAGAAAGGTTGGAGACTCTATGACTTGGAAAAGTTAGAGTTCTTTGTTTCAAGAGATGTAGCTTTCTGTGAGCAAAAGTTTATGTATGAAACAAAGACTGCAACTACTCTTTGTGATGATGTTAACGAGGATCAAAATCTTTGGGCACCAATTTCAGAAGGAATTACAGAGATGGAACAAGATACAAGAGTGTCGAGTAACATCCACAATGACCACGATCCAGTCGCAACTACTATTTCGACCTCAACACCTGCAACTTCTACGTCGAATATAATGTCGTCTGCATCAATACAACAGTAACCAATGATAGAAACCGAACCCACAACTGCTGCAGCTTCTTTTGATGATCCTGCCGTGATTACACCTCAGTTAGGTCGAGGTTTGAGAAGAAAAACTGCACCTAAAAAGCTGCAGAGCTACATTGTGAACAACGTCACAGGTGCAGAAGCTAATACGATGTGTGTTTATCCTCTGTCTGCAACATATAGTACCTCACGTTTTTCAGCTCATCATTCTGCTTATGTTGCTGCAGTTGTGTCAGAGTGTGAACCAAAGTCATTCAAAGAAGCAATGACAAATAATAAATGGAGATCAGCCGTTAACAGTGAGCATTCGGCTTTGGTAAACAACGAAACGTGGACGGTTGAAGATCTACCAATTGGAAAGAAACGAATCGGTTGTCAATGGATATTTAAACTAAAGTTCAACTCTGATGGTAGAATAGAAAGACACAAAGTAAGGCTAGTTGCATTGGGAAATCGACAAATAGAAGGAGAAGACTATGGTGAAACATTTTCTCCGGTTGCAAAAATGGGAAGAATTCAAATTTTTCTGGATGTTGCAGTTAAACGAGGATGGGAAATACATCAAATGGATGTACACAATGCCTTTTTGCATGGAGATTTAGAAGAAGAAGTGTATATGAAGCTGCCACCCAGGATTTCAACTTAAAGACAAAAACAAAGTATGTCATCTTCGCAAATCGATCTATGGCCTTAAACAAGCACCTAGATGTTGGTTTGCAAAGCTTTCTGCTGCTCTAATGTCTTATGGCTTCGAACAATCGCTTGCTGATTATTTGCTGTTCACATATCACAAAGGAAATATACGAATACAAATCCTAGTTTATGTTGATGATTTAGTAGCCACAGGAAGTTGCAAGCAAGCTACTCAAAGGTTTAAAGATTATTTGGCTTCTTGCTTTCATATGAAGGAATTGGGACCACTAAAATATTTTCTTGGAATCGAGGTTGCAAGGAATGATACATGATTGAACTTATGTCAAAGAAAGTATGTGCTAGACATCATAGCTGAAACAGGATTGTTAGGTGCAAGACCTGCTTTATTTCCGATTCAACAGAATAACTCATTGGCAGTTTCAGAATCCGAATTCTTGCAAGATCCGTTACCCTACAGACGATTACTTGGCAGACTTATATATTTGGGGGTTACACGGCCTGATCTTGCTTACTCGGTTCACATCCTAGCTCAGTTCATGCAGTCACCAAGACTAGATCATTGGACAGCAGCCTTAAGAGTAGTCCGATACCTCAAATCCGACCCAGGACAAGGTATATTTTTGCGCGCATTTGGTGACATAAGAATAACAAGCTGGTGTGATGCAGACTGGGCAAGTTGTCCTATCACAAGAAAATCTATAACAGGTTACTTTGTTCAACTGGGAGACTCACTGATATCATGGAAAACTTGAAAATAGAAAACAGTGAGTAAGTCTTCTGCAGAAGCAGAGTATCGCACCATTGCTATGCTTGTTCAAGAACTAATCTGGATAAAGCGGATGTTGAGTACACTTGGCATCACTCACGCATAACCAATGAAAGTTTGTTGTGACAGTAAATCTGCAATTCACATTGCAACAAATCCAGTCTTTCATGAACGAACAAAGCATATCGAGCTAGATCTTCATTTTGTTCGTAATGAAGTACTCACACAGAACGTCTCGTTCGCACATGTCACGTCCAAGACTCAACTAGCTGATATTTTGACGAAACCACTTGGCAGTAATGGTTTTCAAACGTTTAAGAGCAAGTTAGGCATACATAACTTGTATGCTGCAACTTGAGGGGGGTATTGGAATATCTAGTTTGTTATTAAGTCTTATCTTATCTTGTTGTTAAAGTTAGATTCCTGTAAATTAGGCTTATTTGAATACTGCAGTTTTGTAGGATAGATTATTAGACTTGAGTTCTATATGTACATTGATACCTATATTGAATCAATACAAGAAACACAGTTTGAATGTCTATAAATAGTTAAATCATTCTTTACAATCCTATATGTTGAATGTCTATAAATAGTTAAAAGACATATAATGTGATGACCCCATCGTTCCATATATTTAGAATATGCATAGGTCACACACATCGATGACATGTGATCTCACTTTTTTGATCGATGTAA
>JAKUCM010000778.1:0-46017 GCA_023374145.1 Lepidium sativum | reverse complement strand
TTGGATTTATGGATTCTGCAAAATCTCAGGGAAAGAGATAAAGAGTGATCAAGTTTTGAAGGTTTTAGGACTTTGCTCAGTTGGTCTGGCTATAGTCAAAGAGTTGAAAATAGAGGCTAGAATTTTGATTTTTGGGTTAATTTGTTTCATTGCTTCATTGTTTTTAGGTTACAAGAATGAAAATTTTGTGAAATTAGTTTCGGGAGTTAGGTATTCTTCTTCAGTACTTCGTAAAAGGAGAAGTCGTAGAAGAATCTAGAGAGAAAGTTTGTCAACGAAAAGATTATTTTCCTTTTTTTTTTCCGAAAAATGGTTTTTGCTGTCTGCAATTCGATGCGATGAAGGGTTCCTATCTTGTTGCCATGAATCAAAAAGACAGAATGGTGGGACAAAACAGTATTGTAATGAAATGAAACTTGTTAATAGTCGATAAAGGGTAAAAGGATAATGTGATAGGTTCTTGGCTCATACTTCATTCCAAAACAATGTTCTCAAATTCTTGCCAGTATATAGATCAGCAACTGAGGCATTTTAAGTCTAACTGAACACTTGAAACATGACTATCTTCTTTCCTATTGTGAGGATTTTTTGTTATCCTTAGATGATATAGTAGGCTCTTCATCTTCATCTGTATGCATTGGGTAATCGGTAACCAGACATAACTATTTTGTCAGCAAACATCTTGCCAGTCTTAGGCATGACATGCCAGTGCAGTGTCAAGTTGAAGTTCTTCCCTCGGAGGTTGTGTCCCTAAGAAAATCCCATAGATGAAAATCAGATAACTCTTGCCAAGAAAAATTAGACAGAAGGAAGATTCCTTTTCATGTACCTGATCTATGAACCGGTATTTGTTTGAGATCTGAATCCAGAATTTGGCGTGCTCTTTCTCTGGTATTATGGCATCCCAAAGAGAAACCTGCGAAATAAAGGTCAAATGTTCAGTGCATATCAACACAATGGGTACCAATCTACATCACAGGCATGAAGAACGCAGCAACACTAAAACAAGCTAACCCTGAACTTGTTCTTAGCCTCCATGAGACCAGTACTATATAAAGTGTACGACTCCAAGTAGATCTATACCTGATTTAGGGCATTCTTTGGGGTTTTATACTCCGCAGCTACAAAAGCAAATACCTGCAAATATATTCGTTAGTATTGGATTTAAGCAAATACCTGCAAATATTTTCAGCTGACCAAACAAAAAGAAGTATACCACAAGACAGAAAATTACACTGGGAAGACTTCAGGTTACAGCAAAAGAGATGAATTGGTATACTTTCAAATGCTATACCTGCTTTGTGTTCCATGTAAATAGTGACTGCAAATCTGCTGTTATGTTCAGAGTCAAGCTGACCTGAAAACACGTTAAACACTCAGCATCTTATATACAGCAGGTAAAGGGTAGCCTGGCGACTTAATAAAGAAGATCGAACTACTGGTTTGCGAATAAGCTGTAAAACTAATGACTATATACTTATAGACTAAAATCACATCTACGATATATATTTCGACTTCGACAGTTTAAGATCAATATGCCTTTCAAGTAGACTAATATAAAACCTTCATATATCTTACTACAAATATTTTCAAACACACAGACGCATCTAAACCCCCATGAATTCTTCCTAAAACATCGTACCAAAAAGTGCAAAATTAGAGGTGTTAGGGGTCATGGCCTTGTTCAACCATAGGAAGGCAATTTTAAGGTGTTTTACTAAAAATATCTGTTATCTACCAAAAACTAAAGATCGTATAATACACGATACATAATACCAAGAGTCCAGTATACATGAACTCAAAATTCACAATGTGTACAGCTTCAGGTAGCGGAAGAAGGAGTAGATGACGAAAACAGTATTAATTTACCCACCAAGATTGACCAGATTAACATAACTCAGTACACTCAAGCATATGTAAGAAAACAAACCAAGCAACTCAACCAAATGTGAGGAAACAAAATGCCCTATGGAGAGGCAAGACCATGAAACCTTACCTCATCATTTCCATGGGGTTGCTTCTGGAACCAATTGATATTCAATATCTGCAACCATAATACACCCAATTACCCCAAATTAAAACGATTTCTCACAAACAATATATAAAGCTCAGAGAAGAATAATTCCAGAATAATCCCTGCAATTCCCTAAAAATGAAGCTCAACCATTGCAATTGCCACAAAACAGTATCCAGCAGAATTAGGGATCTAAAAACTTCACCTAAACCATGCACACATAGATCCAGGATACATTAAGAGATATCTGGATTAAACCATAAAGCATACCTGGATCTGAGCAGAGGGAGTTTGGATACTGAAGTTGTCAGAGAAAGACACAATCGCGCAAATGAAAGCCAGTATCGTGACGGCGAAAGTGAGCAGAGCATTCGCTCTGTAAGCAAAAGAATGCATTCTCAATTCTTCTGGGGATTTTCGTTTGGTCTCGATCCTAAACCTTTTGCCGTTCGTCGGAAGAAGCTGAAGAAGAAGAGTAAGAGGAATTTCCTTTTTTGTTTATTAGAATTACTATTAATTAATATTTATTTGTTTCCTTAACTACATGTAGAATTGTGAGAATACGAGAAACCTAAGCGAACTTTTTTTAGGTTGACTTTTATAGGAATTTTATGGTATTATGTTTAAAAATTCAAATTTTGTATATGAATTTTCTAATTTCGAATGTTAATTCTGTTAGTCAAAGTTAAAATTTTGTTAATAGACGGTTAAACGATACATGTAGTGACTTATTTAATATATATATATATACAAATTCAAAAATAAAAATAATTTAAATTAAATTGTATTAAATGAATTTAAATTCAATTAAAATAAAATAAATTTAAATTCACTTTCCTAATTATACTTTTCATATTCAAATGGCTTTTAACCTAGTGGTAGTCGGTAAGTCCATATAGGACAGCTTATTTGTACAACCAGAGATCGACTTCCTCTATCTACATTATGTAAGAATTTGGCTATTAGACCGGCCAGTGACCCAATATAATTTACCGTTGACAAAAAAAAATTATCCTTTTCATATATGGTTCATAAAAATGAAAAGGATAATTAGGAAAGTAAACCCAGAAAATGTAGTTTTAATAACCAACTAAACCGGTAATCTGACGAGACCATTAACCGAACCAGAAGATCTGATCTCTTGAACCGATGACGTTCCTTCGCCTCTTGGAGACGGAACCGGCGTAGTTCTCCACGAAAACGATGGATTTCTAAGAAAAGCCCACCGGTCTGCTCGTACCGAATCACCGGTCGGACTGTTTATTACATTTCCTCTGACACTACTAGTGCCACCTAACTTAACCGAACCATCATCCCGGTTCCTCCACAAAAGCGACGGTGTTTTAAGAAATAACCATCGATCCGATTTAGCCCTTGATGGCTCAACCGATTTACCACTACTCAAACTCCCTCCCCTGGGTAAAACAAAAACACTATTAGACCGGTTCGATTTCCAATCCGCCATTATCTTCTTCCTTAACTCTTTCGGTAATTTCAATGTAAACCGGTCGGTATTTTCTCCCGGTAATACAACCGAATGCCCCGTGGTATGCGATCTCGAAAATTTTACAGATGTAACTTCAGCCACCGGCTCGGGAATCGCTGCCTCGAGATTGGTTTCAGTCACCTCTTCCGGTCTAACCGGTTCAACCAATTGTTGTTGCGGTACAGAGAGATTAGTCCGACAAACCGGACAAGTCACGTGACCTTGAAGCCACTCACCGATACAGTGAGGATGAAACAAGTGATCACATTTAGGTAATAAACGCAGCGTTTCATCATCAACAAACTCATTTAAACAAATCGCACACTCCAAAGCTCCTTTCCCGATCTTCTGAGTTTTCACTTCCGCATAAACAAAAGTCGGAAACGACTCAATCGTTGTCGCGTCTAAACCACGCGCCACCGTTTCGTTTGAGTCTCTCCTTCTCGCTACTCCAGTGGTGTAAACGCTGCCGCCGTCTACTGCTCTAGTACAATGACGGATGTAGACGGTGAAGAAGCCCATGAAGAAGAGAGCTGCGACTACGATGATGACGACTACAGCCATGGCTGGACTTAAGCTTCCGTTGTATCCATACGGGTCGGGTTGATCGGGTTGAGATGAATTTTGTTGACTCGCGGCTAGTTCCGGTGTGGATAAGAGTAGAAACAATAGAAGAATCGGTAAGAAAGCGTGGTTTTTTGGATCCATCATAGTTGAATTTGAATCCAAAGAAGATTGTTAGTTTTTTGAATTTTGTATGAGAGGAAGAGAATTTGAAGTTTTTAAGTTTATAGAGAAGTTTTTTGAAAAGTTGGAAGTAGTCGTGGAGAAGAAGCGAGGAAGAAAGGATTAAATGGTAGGACCAGTTTGGGGATATGTCATCAGCAAAATGGTCACTTACTGATTGCCACGTCGAATGTTTGAATATTCAACAAATTCAAATCCTAGAAGGATAGAAAGTCATAAAACCATCTAAAAGAAAAAAAAAATTGAAAAAACACATAGCCAAACACATAGCCATAAAACGCATCTTTTATTTTTTGAATAAATTTTACAAGCAAGTTTCATTCATTCATCTCATATAGTAGTGGAATACTTTTATTTTGATTTGTTATAAAATTTAGAATAAAATTAACAAAAAATTTATAATAACTTTTTAAAATATGTATAAATTTTTTTGTTATAACTTTTTATATAAAAATCTAATATAAAAATTCTAAATAGTTAAAATTTAACAATAAATATATCGGTTACAATTTTGATTAATTATTCGGTTTTGATTCGGGTTTGGGTTTAATTTTTTGAATATATAGAATTAAGACACATTTAAATATTATATCAGGTTGGTTCAGGTTTGATTTCTCTAATCATGTCGATTTTAGTTTAGATTTTAGGCTTTTAAAACAATATTCTAAAATATCAGCACGAATTTAAGAACCTAAATGAACACATGTTTAAAATAGAAAAAATCTCGCGGTTTTTGTTATAAATTTGTATATAAACATAGGTTTATTTTTTAAAAAAAAATCTAAAAAGCTAATACTTAACAAAAATATATTGGATATAAATTTAGTTATTGATTCGATTCTATTCGAATTTGGATTCATTTTTTTGGGTACATATATTTAGGACCATTTTAGAATTTTGTCAAGTTTGATTCCTTTAATACGGTATTTAGGTTCTTTTGATTTAAGATCTATAGTATTTTTCGGACAGAGTTCGGTTGGGTACAGATCGAGTTCAAATTCAAGTATTTTGTATAAAAATACAAAATTAAAAAAGATTTGACAGATTTATAGATTTGGTTCTTGATATGGTCCATGTTCGAATTTGGTTTGGTTTTTCAGATACCTAGATTTAGAATTTATTGGGCTATTTTGTCGGATTCAGTTCATCTAATCCCTGTTGATTTTGGTTTGGGTATCAGGTTTCTAAAATAATATCTCAAAATATAAATACGGCTCTAAAAATTCTAAACAAAACACAAGTTGAAAAACAATCAAATCACGCGCTATAACGTAGGTATAATACTAATTTGTTATTAATCTCTTTTGAAATTTTGCTAAATAATACTTTTATTTCTCAACAAAACTTGTAGTTTAAAACTCACACTTTAATTTTTTTTAATCTATTATAAATAATATAGAATAATCGAAGCTCTAATGTTAAAGTTACTAGTCGAATTATCCTAATCACCCTATTAAAAAGAACTTAAAAATTTTACTGTAGTAAAATACTTTATATAGTATGTTCCAGTTTATTACTTCTCTTCTTTACTGGTTATGTTTCCATCAAAAACTATTACACAACGTACACTCAAATTAAGCTCTTGAAGAGGAAACGAGAGAAGAATGAGACTTGTATAGATGTTATAGGACTATCGATGAAGGTTGCATCATACAACCAAAGTAATATTCTAGGAAAAATGGAGGAAGACCATGGAATTTGCTCAATAATAATAATAATAATAATAATAATAATAATAAAATAAAAAAAAAGACCATGAATTTGAATCATGTTATGGGAAATTTAATAGAGTGGGATAAAGTTCAGAAAAGCACAATACAACAAACTGAAAAATGACCAAGCAATCAATCACCAGAGATAAAAAAAGAAGGGTGGAGCCGGAAGACCGACGTAGCAGAAAACATCAACTTTGAGATTTAGTGATATTTCCCAAATTTCAAGTATTGTCACTAGCGATTCGTTCCAAGAGACAATCCTCAATGCTCAAATCTAAAGATGCCTAACTAATTGGAAGTAACCTGCAAAGAACCCGAGCTACTGTGAAAAATGACTGATAGAACCATGAACTCCAAGCATAATCGTAGAGATGACGCATACTTGAGACGCAGTCAAACGAAACAACAACAAGAAACCAAGCTAGCAAAACCTAAGAGCTCAAATTTGGTAGCAACCCACGCAAACTCAAATTGGAGAGGAACTTAGACTATCCAAACATGTAGTTTCCGCATTCGAAACATCAAAACCTAGATCTAAATTTCCTCTAACTAAATCGAGACAAGATGAGATCAAATATGAAGGAAAAAGAAGAAAAAGTGACTATCCGGTAACTAGAGAAACCTAGATCTAGCTATCCTTTAGATTATACTACATTTGCAATCAACCCATCATTATAATATAAAGAGAAACCACTCTTATACAATCTTTGTTGACATAAGCTTGAATTAAGGAGATAAAGATTCAAGAGTATATTTAGGAGAAGATCTAAATATACACCTATATTCTAGGAGCTATCCAGAATATGTATTAGGGTTTTAATAATCAGTATGTATCGAGATGTGATACAACTTGTGAGAAAGATTAAGAGCTTAAGTTTTTGAGTAAGTTTTCTTAAGCAATAAGAAAAGGTATATCTTTGATCTTAATGTCGTAAACTGGTTGCTTGACTCGATAATCTTGCAATTCATGATAGGCCAAATGACTTAAACTTGATATCAAAAATTTAAAGTAGCCACGAATTCGATTTGTTTGATAAGAAAATTTTACATGAGTTTTCAGAATGCCTATATGATAAAAAAGAGATGACAAATTACACAGTTTGGTCTATGAGGATGAGGGTACTGCTTAAGGTACATAAGGTTTGGGAGGATGAGGGTACAAACATCGTATGAAGTATTAAAGGGAAGAAAGCCTAACGTAGAGCACTTGAGAGTCTTTGGGTGTGTTAGTTATGCTAAAACAAAATCTTCACTTGTCAAGAAGTTAGGCGATAGGTCTCGATCACTGGTGCATCTTGGCACAGAACCGGGATCAAAGGCATACTGGCTTATGGATCCGATGACTCGCAAGGTTGTGGTCAGCCGAGATGTTGTTTTTGATGAAACAAGGAGCTGGATATGGAACAAGTCTAGTCAAGATGGTGAAGACAAACCTGGTGAGTTCAAGGTTGAGAATGTACTAACTGATAATGGTGAGATTGGTGAAGAAAACATCGAGATCGTTGTTGTCTTGAATGAGGAAGTCAAAACTGAAGAGGAAGACAACGAAAGTGATGACGAAGGGAATGATTGATCACAATTCTCCTCGCAGGTCTTCGAGAGTAAGAACTAAGCCTCAATGGATGAATGACTATGTCATGATGTCTAAAGTAGAAGCGGAACGTTTTCTCCTTCTAGTTGATGAGGGGCCGTGGAACTTTGAAGAAGCCAAGGCCGAGAAAGTATGGATAGATGCGTGTCAAGAGGAGTTGTCTTCCATAGAAGAAAAAACAGAATGTGGAACTTGGTTGATCCGCCACAAGGAGTCAAACCAATTGGCTTAAAATGGGTCTTCAAGATCAAATGAAGCTCAGACGGTAGCATCAACAAGTATAAAGCCAGACTAGTTGCTAAGGGTTACGTACAAAAGCAAGGAATTGACTATGAGGAAGTGTTCGCTCCTGAGGCTAGAATTGAGACAATTCGATTTCTGATTGCATATGCAGCAATAAGCGGCTGGGAAGTGCACCACCTTGACCTAAAAACCGCGTTTCTCCACGGAGACTTAAAAGAAGTTGTATACGTAAGTCAGCCAGAGGGGTACATTACTAAAGGATGCGAGAATGAGGTGTACAAACTGAACAAGGCACTTTATGGTTTAAAACAAGCACCTAGGGCTTGGAACGAGAAGTTGAATAAAGTACTAAGTGGTATGAGTCTTAAGAAATGTTCAAAAGAACCATCCTTGTATCGTAGAGGCGAGAAAGGACATCTACTAACATCGTGGTTGTTTATGTAGATGATCTACTTATAACCAGTTCAAGTGTTGACAACATACAAAGATTTAAGAAGGATATGTCATCAACATTTGAGATGAGTGATCTAGAGAGATTAACATATTATCTTGGCATTGAGGTGTCGCAGCATGAGAAAGGAATTATGCTCAAGCAAGAAAGGTACGCAAATAAAATTCTAGAAGAAGGAGGCATGAAAGAGTGCAACCTGTGTCATACTCCCATGGATTCTGGTCTGAAACTGTCTAAGGCAAGTGGAGAACAGAGCATTGATGCAAGAGAGTATAGACGGAACATTGGATGTCTCAGGTACTTAGTTCACACTCGTCTTGATTTTTCTTACAGTGTTGGAGTGCTTAGTAGATATATGCAAGAGTCGAATGAGTCACACGGAGCTGCCTTAAAACACACCTTGAGATACCTACAGGGCACTTTGTCCTACGGCATTTCGTTTAAGCTTGCTGAGAAGATGGAACTAGTAGGCTTTAGTGACAGCTCGCATAATGTGGATGTGGACGATGGGAGCACTACCGAGCATGTGTTTTACCTGAATGACAGACCCATTACTTGGTGTTCTGAGAAACAGGATATTGTTGCGTTGTCATCATGCGAAGCTGAATTTATGGCTGCCACTGAAGCTGCAAAGCAAGCAATCTGGCTTCAGGAATTGTTTGGAGAAGTGGTTGGGAAACCTTGTGCGAGGACAATAATCCGAGTGGATAACAAGTCGGCCATAACACTCACGAAGAATCCGGTGTTTTACGGTCGGAGCAAACACATACATACGAGGTATCACTTTATTCGTGAGTGTGTTGAGAACGAACAAGTGGAAGTTCAGCATATCTCAGGGAGTGAACAGAAAGCCGATGTGTTGACAAAGGCTCTTGGAAGAGTAAAATTTCAAGAAATGAGGGAGCTTATTGGAGTTCATGATGTGTCAAAGAGTGATCTCAAGCTTAAGGAGGAGATTGTTGACATTAGCTTGAATTAAGGAGATAAAGATTCAAAAGTATATTTAGGAGAAGATCTAAATATACACCTATATTCTAGGAGCTATCTAGAATATGTATTAGGGTTTTAGTAATCAGTATGTATCGAGATGTGATACAACTTGTGAGAAAGATTAAGAGTTTAAGTTTTTGAGTAAGTTTTCTTAAGCAATAAGAAAAGGTATATATTTGATCTTAATGTCGTAAACTGGTTGCTTGATTCGATAATCTTGCAATTCATGATAGGCCAAATGACTTAAACTTGATATCAAAATTTAAAGTAGCCACGAATTCGATTTGTTTGATAAGAAAATTTTACATGAGTTTTCAGAATGCCTATATGATGAAAAAGAGATGACAAATTGATTTTTAATGTCAAAGATTTCAGTTTTCTGTAAAGGATGATGTAAAAATTTCATTTGTCAGAATTAGTCGTCTCGTATAAACGCAAATATCTTGGTTAACCAAAAAAAATCTTACAATTTGAATAAAATAAATTAAGTTTGTTCTTCTTTCTAGTCTTCTAATCTAGTTGTAACAAGACCACTTTTATAAACTCACTACATGGCCTTGAACCCAATCACAGATGATACCACTGGCACTGACACAGAAGAATTAAATCCAATTGGGAGTTCACGAATTATGGGAGGTTAATTTATACCAATAGTAGTAATTTATTTGAAACGATTAAGGATTCTAGAAGTTAAAGCCAAATGATAATTAATAATTTGGTCAGCATTGTCATTATTTTGAACAAAAAAAGGAAGAAAGTCAACCAGAAAGGCTCACTTGACGTGGTCGCGACAAACTGTTATTACAATGAGTCAATGACAAATGCATCGTAGTAAGAAAACAACACACACTTTCCTCCGAGCGTTATCCGTACGCCATTTAAACTACGTGCCGTTTTTATTCGCGTGCCTTGTGTTCCCTGAAAACAAGACTTTTTTTGTCAGAAGACTTTTGAGTACTTTATGAAATAGGATAAAGATCCAATGATGAATCATGTAAAAGTTATATAAGTACTTCTTTTTTCTCGAAAAAGAAGGTTTCCTTTTGTTTAACGTTTTGGTTTGAGTCTAAAATCCAATGAATCTGATTAAACTTTCCAATCTATTCTCCTCTGAATTCTGAATATGAACTGAGGTAGTGATTCACTAACCTTTTGTGTTATAGGATCAAACACATGGTTCAAGGTTCTTGGTAAGTTGGTATTGGGACGCCTGAACCATCAGTTAGTTTCTTGTAAGCACTTTGCAATCTTCTTGTTACAGGGTCCAACCTTTCCTTCACCGATCACACGCCCATCAATTTTCACAACCTAAAACAAATAAACTCAATAGATAAGCGACATAGAACAAACCAATAAGAATTAAACTCAAAACATTTGAAATTGTGAATGTACCGGGCTGAGTTCTCCCATAGTTCCTGTAGTCCAAACCTAGCGAAATTTGATATGAATACAAGTAATTAGCTTTGATCATTTGAGATTTCAAGATTAATGATGATATGAGGAAACCTCATCAGCTGTATGAAATTCTGACAAGCTGATTCTCCGTTCTTCTAAGATAAAATTCTCTTTTACCACCAGTTCCATGACCTATACATGGATGAGAAAATAAGATTTTACATGTCATAGTCACTAAGTTATGTTAGATGAAAGCAAGTGCATCTTCTTTTTTTCTCACAGTAGCTCGGGTAATGCCTGGGAGACAATAATCTGCATGAGGAGTGATTACTCGATCTTTCTTCACCATGAACTGCATCAATATAAATACTCCACAATTTTAGTTTCCTAAGGCTTAGAGATGCACTTCTTTGGAGTATAACCGAGGATCTTACAATGTTGGTCGCATTGGTTTCAGACACAAAGCCATCCTTGTCAAGCATTATTGCATCATCGACGTTGGCGTTATTGCTTTCAATCTGTGTCATTATTACAGGAAAAAAAAAACATATTAAAATGATGTCCTCAATGATCACTGATTCAAGTTGATGCCACGCAAAAGATGGAACCTTGGCCAGTATGTTATTGAGGAGGTTGTTGTGATGGATTTTGGAATCTAAATTCTGATATAAAAAGAAAAAGAAAAAAACGTTTAATCAACAAAGGACAATAACAGTAAGTATGTTTCTTAACTAAATATAAATGAAAGAGCCAGAGGACCAAATCATACATTAGGTGAATTGCGGCGTGTAGTTGCAGTCACTAACACAATTCCACCATCATTGTCATATACTGGAGGCTCCATTCAGCAAGCACTAAATCATTTGAAGAATATATTAGACTCAAAAGCAAGATTTCAGAGAGTTTAGTCGTATGTTTACAAGAGAAACATCTGATATTTTACCAATCAAAGTACATCCATAACGGTTAAATGCAGGGCTCATTCCAGAAGTGACCTAAGTACAAACAAATGCATGACTCGTTCGAGTTGAAAATGATTAAAATAAAAACAGACAGAACTCAGAAGCATCTTCTTGTATATAATTTCTGTCAAACTTTATTGAAAGTATGATTAATACCTTTTTGCCTCTAGTTAGAGACAGTCTAATATGTGTATTGTCAAACATCCCATTGGTTATGAGCGTTCTGAAGATAGCTTCTTTTATCTGTGTGCATTTTCCGTTGTGATAACTTCATTTCAAAACCTAAACATTCCAAGCTATGACAATGATTCCATTATCTTTATTAATGATTACCTCTTCACGGCTTGGAACATTGTTGAAAGCTAGAGCCTTTGCTGAATCAGACAGCCTAAATGCAAAATTTCAACAATTTAATTAGAATGCTTGAAGAAGTGCTTCAGTTTTTTGTCTGTTACGTGCTTCTTACCGATCTAGATGTTCTTCAAGCTTGAAAACTTTCCCTTTATATATTCGAAGACCTTCCCATACAGAGTCACCGCCTTGCACAACCGAGTCGAAAACAGAAACCTTGTACAAAAGTAAAGGAATGAAACATCAGAATTTCAGAGCAGAAACATAAACAAGTAGCAGATTATTAACAGAGATCCATGTATGGTTCAAGAACCTTCGCCATCTCACGTGGCACAATCTCATCACCAACCCAAGCAAGAAGCTTAGCATTTTCAGGAACCGGGAGACTGGGAGGAGTTGAGTTGCTGGTCAAGAGAGATGACTTGTGCTTCACGTGGCGCCTGAGAATGTTGTATAGCGGTAAACATTGCTCCAGCAATTCGTAATGCCTCAAAGGGAACGTCTGAAAGCAAAACAGAACACATTGTAGTTTGATTGATCTCTGAGTTCCAAATTTTTTAATTGCAGTAAACCGGGACTTTTACATGAGGGTACTTCTCCGGAGATGAGAAATCTGTTGATTTATGAACAGTCTTGTACCACCATGGAGCCCATAGTCCGTCTTCTGGTATAGGACCAGCTTCCCATCTTTAAGAAAACACAAAAAATGATTATGCAGTCATTCTTTTGTCAATAACTGTCCAATCCAAGCGAACCTTAGAGCAGAGAGGGTTTACTTCAGCATAGAGACTTGAAACGGGATCTCTAAGTCATCGCAAAGGCCGCGTAGTGTAGCCTGAAATAAAAGAATGACACAGAACATAAGCATCTTCTTATATAGAAGACTGAGTTCTTTATCAAGAGTTCATAATATAGCAATAACCTCCGGATCTCGCTGGAGCTCATCCGCATCTATGATTGCTGGTGGTGTTCCCATCTGACAGAGATCACTGTATATCGACACTAACTCTCCCAATCCCAGTTCATGAAACGATGAAGGGTGTACCTTCTCAAAGGAAAGCTGTAAGAAAACACACACAAAAAAGATAACAATGAGAAGAAACATCTCAAACCTGAATGGAACAGACCCATAACGTCAAGAAAGAAACCAATTCAGAAGAATTTCCGAGAAAACATAAAAGCAGAAGTGAGTTGGAGAAGCTTACCAATATGTTAAGGGGATTCCGAATCAATAAAAAGTGTTTTCCTTTACTCATCAGTTCACTTGGCAAACTAAGAAGTCGCTGTTTCGATATATGCTGTGCACAGAAAGGCCAAAACACCCAATTTTGCCTAAACATAGTGTGGTAAAGATGAAATTGAAGTCTCAAAATGAAAGAGAAGTGAGTATAACCTTACAAAACCTATATTTCTTCTTTCCTGGTCCATAAATGATGTCATTCACCACCTTTTCTCCATCAGACTCCTATTAGATAATGTGAAAATTACATTATTTTGGAGTATGCATTGCCATAAATACCAACCTAAATGGATTAATTTGAATTGACATACCATCTTAGAGAGAAGCTCATCTCTGTATGGCCTATCAACACCCGTAGACTTAAGGAAAGCACCATATAATGGTTCATCGAGAACTTCAATGTCATCTCTCTGAGTAATTTTAACTAAATCATCTTTCAAAATACAGCTCACACCAGACAGTTTCACAGTGACTCATATGTTATTCAAAACTGTTCAATATTTTCTGACGCCAAGAAGAAGAATTAAAACAAAAAAAAATTCTGTCAATCCGCAGAGAACAGTTTCTCTACTGCCCAGACGAAGGGACTTAAAACCAAGTTTGGATTTTCAGTAACTCTTGTTTTGATCATCACAAGGAAAGCAGAAACAGCAAGTGCAGGATGCTCAAAATCTGATCCATTTTTCCGGGAAAATCTCTGAATAAAGTTAGACAAAATACCTGGGCAAAGGAGTACATAAGACTGGTGCTGAGTGATCTTGGAGCAGACCATGCGTGAATCACCTCCATTAAAGACGATCGCTTTTAGATCGACCGGACACTTTGCTCTGTGATCACTAAACTCAACTCAAGTTTCTCTTTAGTTAACCAGAACCAGACTAGAGAATCTTGGTCATATTATTATTATTTTTTTTGGAAGCATTAGAAAATTGCCAAAAATTTACCCAATTGACTAATCAGTTTAATCTACGCAAGCATCTTATCTTATCTTCTCTCACATCGAAGTTGGTGAGTGATAATTGAATAAAGTAAGCCTTAAATCGGGATTCTCCAATTTCTGTAATTCCAGATTAAAAAATAATTAATATGAACAACGAGATCCGATCACTGTCGTAGTAGAACAGGAGTACGAGTAACGGTTTACTAAATAAATATTAAAAAGCACAAGGATGATATCTTTTTTGCTCAATCCAAACAAGCAAAGTGAGCTTTAACTTCAATAGTAAAGTCACTAAACTGCTTCTGACAGAAAAGAACACATTATCTAGCCGCTATGGAGAAGAGACGGACGGTTGAGCGATCATACGAATGCATACACGGTAAGAGCTCAAAGTGAGGCCTATGTTCTGCAGTCATGTCTGTGATGGAAAGGTTCATTTGTTCCACAAGTGTCAAAAACGCATTGAAAGTGTCTGCATTGCGGATAACAGATGCTATATAAGCCACCACAGGGCGTCCTTGTTGTGTTGTGTCTCTGTCATCAGTCTCTAGAGAGCCATTGTCTTGTTTGGGTGATTTCCTTAAAAGGGCAACTAGAACCCGAAGTAGATGAGGGAGACATGAGAGATCATAGATTACATCTGCACCTAAAACGATACAGACTGTTAGCGACATAAGCGACATCTACTACCAAATAATTTTCGTTTCTACTCACACAATATCTAGATGGTATTCACTCAGTTCACTTTCCGATGCAGTTTCCCACGGAAGATGAATGCATTTAACTTCCTGTTGAACGAAAAAGAATTGATCTTGAATTGGTTGAGTGTATGATATATACTCGGAATCAGATAGCACAAAGAAACTATTTCCTACTCACTGTATTCTCAGCTTCTCCGGGTTGTTTGTGAAACTCATTATCATAGTTTAATTGATTCCTCTACAAATTAAGCTTCATGTTAGCTAGCTTTAAAAGATCTCCATCTGTTAGTATCACCTGCACCAGAAAAACTATTGACTGACTCAACATAGTTTTGTATTTATGATGAAAATTTGGTAATAAGCAACTAGGGATACCTTTTTGGCCTTTACATGAGCAAGACAGATTCCAACCATGCCAACTCCAGAACCAACCTAAAAAGGCCTCCATCGAATCAAGAAGTGAGCAAAATAGATCCGAACATAAACCTTATTTATCAATAAACTTCATTATGTCATCAAACTAACCTCAAAACAAGATTTATTAGTGAATAACTATGGAAATGACAGAACAAAGTCAGACAGAAACAGACTTGACGGTCAGATGGAACATCTGCTCGAAACCCATGATCCAACATGAGCAATGGCGAAGGAGACTCGTGCTTTAAAATGAATCTGTGGCAGGCAAATAATAACATAAAAGAAAATATCTCAGTAGGAAAGAATCTATGAACAATGAACAAAAAACACACAGCAAGGACATGATCTACCTTCAGGAAAAAGATGATAGATGAATGGTGATCCTTATGTTTTCTTTGACCAATGCACCTTCCTAATCATCCAACCAAACTTCGTTTTGGTTTCCATCAATCACGAAACAAAACAAGAAAGCTTCAATGACAAAGAAAAAGTACACCTTTGAAGTTGTCATGTAAACAGCATACTCTTCATACACTTCATCCAATACTTTACCATTCTCCAACTCAACTTCATTAATGAGTTTCTTCAGTAACTTTTTTCGCGTATGATGTGTTACCATTCGCAGCCTGCACCAATGAAAAAAGAGATTTACAGTGAATTACACAATAGTACTATTCAAAAAATTCAATTTTTCTTCCAGAGAGAAACATAACTTGGCAGATACTTACAAGCCTCAACTGTATGAGCTTGACAACCAAAATTATACAATATTCCATTATGAAGGTTCTAACTTTCTGGAGTTTTCTGTTTTTTCAGTACCATAGCAAGTTACAGCTTTTACACAAACTTCCCAGAAAAATCTTTGAGTTCTATCAGTAATTGATCCACCGGTATACTCTCTACGACGAAAAAAGGACAAACAGAATCAAACCAATCGCCGGAAAATATGATACAAAATAGCTCGCGGCAGCGATTGTGACGGCGGAGTGATGGTAGTGTAGCAAGAGTGATAACGGAGTCCACAGGTTCCATGTCGAGGAAAGCAGATAGGACATGAAGGTACTGTGAATCCACCTCCGCCTCCGCCAAGTTCTCGCTCGCCGCTATGACTTCGCCGTGTCAAGCTCCGAGATTGGTTAAATCAAAGCCTAACAATTATAAACTTGGCCCTGAAATGGTTTGGCCCAATAAGAAAAATTGACTAAATTACCCTAACAAAAACCTCGAAACACCTAAATTACCTCCACTTTGCACACTATGCTTTGTCTTCCCACTTCAGCTAATTTCCTGACTTCTTATCCATTAGAAGCCATGAAGTCTTCTTCTATCTTTTTCCTCTCCTCATGGCCATTCTACTTCACTCTCTCTCCCTTTACCCACCAAACGCTAAATCCCAAAACCCTTATAAACCCAAAATTATCTCTCTGCTCGAACCTACTCCAACTCTAAAAAATCCCACCTTTCGGAGAGATGTGATGCTTAGAACAGCATCTCTCTGCTTCGTCTCCTTCATCTTTCAAAACCCACTTCCTGAGTCTTTAGCCGATCCTCCAAACTCTCCCAAATCGGGAGAAAGACTCCGCATTGCCAACACTAATTCTTGGTTCCAGTTTTTTGGCGATGGGTTCTCTATTAGAGTTCCTCCTCAGTTTGAAGATGTCATGGAGCCTGAGGTTTGTATTTTATGACCACCTTCGTATGCTGCAAATCAATGTGTGTAATTTCGTTTAGTCTCTTACTCAACTCTGAAATTGGACTATAAAATTATGCATACGACTGCTGGTTTTGTCAAAGTTGTAAGTCATCGATTTGTTTCTCTTGGCTGAAGAAGAATTGAGATGGTGAATTTCAAGAGAAATCATGATTCATGATTCTCGATGGAGAATTAACTTTTGTTCTGTGCAGTTGCTGATTGATCAGTGAGTACTTATGTAGCTGCTAAGTTGGGTCAAAATTAATGTCTGTCCTAACCAGTAACCATTGACTTGAGGGGTTGAAGAAGTTGTGTTTTCGTAATTTCTAGAATACGATACATATTCTATGAAACTTTTGTATCAAACTTTTGGATGATATGAAAATTGTTTTGATAATGTGTGTTTTACCTCATGCTCTATAGGATTATTCTGCGGGGCTATCTCTCTATGGGGACAAGGCAAAGCCAAAGCCTTTCGCCGCACGTTTCCAAACTCCTGATGGGTATTTATGCTCTCTGTAATCAATTGGATTCTTTTAGAAAAACTAGTGACAGATTCATGTGTGTGTGCAGATCAGAAGTTTTGAGTGTAGTCATTCGCCCTTCAAATTCACTTAAACTCACTTTCTTAGAGGTTTTCACAACAAAATCATATCTTTTACAAGTCTTACGTTTTCACAATCATGAGTTTAGAGATTTACTTAAACTCTATCAATGTTCTCTGATTCAATTAGGCTAAAGATATATCCGAATTGGGATCATTGAAGACAGCTGCAAGACTCTTTGTTCCAGGTTCTCTAAAACATATGCATATTAGAAAGTCGTTTAGAATCTTGCCTTTGATACCTTCTGGTCATTGTTAATTTTTTTAACCATGAGCAGGTGCGGCTACGATTTACACTGCTCGTACCATCAAAGTAAAGGAGGAAGAAGGTTTAAGGCAAGTCTGCTTCGAACTATACTCCTACGATTTCCAAAAAATTATGTTCTTGATTGGAGAATTTTGCAAAGAAACTGTCCCTTCATAAATTGGAAATACTTGTTATTTCTGTTTGCAGAAATTACTACTTCTATGAGTTTGGTAGAGATGAAGAACGCATAGCTTTAATAGCCGCTGTGAACAGAGGGAAGGTTTGTGCTGCAAACACAGATTACTCCTTGACATTTATATTTGTAGATCCATGACTCACTTTGTGTCTCTTGCCTTGAAAAGGTTTATATCGTTGGAGCAGCTGCATCAGAATCCAAATGGAAAGATGATGAAGTGAAGCTTCGATCTGCTGCTATTTCTTTCACAATCCTATAATCAAAACCACTTGCTTCAGTTCATCGAGAAATGCGGAATTACGGACCAGCTGGCTCAATGCCATAGCCGGACATTGTTTTGAGACACATTTGTCATTCATTTTCGTCATCTGTTTTCTTTTTGGCCTATTGGTAATGTATTAAAGTTCGTTATTGTACTGTATAAATAAACAAAGGAATCAGAATCAGTTTATGTATATAACGCAAAAGTCCTAAAACGTTATTTTGTTTCCCTAGTTGCGGCTCGGCCGTGAAAATCTGAGATTTTCCGCGGTTGTGTTAACCAAACTGTAAGAAAGTGCGTCTGCGTTTCTAAACTATGAAACGTTATGAGTATAGAGGAGAGAGGCACACCGAAATACAGTGCTCCGTGATGTAGTGAATCTGATACACCTTAAACCCTGCCGATCGAAGTTGAGCCTCGGACACAGAGAAATAGCTTTGATGGGAGCTTGAGATCAATGAAAAGCTAGGGTTTTTCTTTGAATTTCTTCACACTGATCAATAATGGCGCTCGTGAGGAGATTTCAGACAGTTCGTTCTTTGTTCCGAACAGTTGGACCAAGAGAAACTTCTTCACTTCCGTAAGCATTCCTAACTCTGAATAGTTTCTGTAACCAACAAGCTGTTCAATAAGTTATGGAATTTCGGGGTTTTAGATGAAAGATTGAACTTTTTAGCTTCTTCATCATTTGTGTTTCAGTGTTCGGAATGGAAATGACTTGTCTTGGATTCAAATTGGAGATAATAACAAATTTGAGTATGGGAGGAGCTATCACTCTTCTCTTTTTCATGGTAATCTTTATCATTTCACAATTGAATTGGCTATGAATTGATGCCTTTTGGAGAAATTTAGTAATGTAATTGCCATTTCCAGCACCTGACGTTCATGGAAAGAGCGTGTATTCATGCTTATATGAGGGCCACAACATTAACACACATCTGCTTCGATCTACAATGGTAGTATTCATCACTGTCTGTTGGATCACTGATATTTGGCCCTATATCATATATACATTTATGTTGTTTCTTGTTGTGTTTTTCAGATTGCAGAGTCTTTGCCGTTTACAAATGACAAAAGGTCCGCCACAACGCAAGTAAAGGCTCCACCGCAGCTACAAAAAACGGTGTGCTACGTGTCTTACGATTCCGTTTCAAATGTTACTATTCAAATGTATTGCTTCCTATGGTTTGACTGTCTAACATTATTATATATGAGTGTAGGGTGCTGTTAGAGTGTCCATGGTAAGTCCTGGGTTTGTATATGAACCCTATGCACTCCAGGAGAAAATCTCTATTTGGCGGAGGTATTTTAGATACTTCGTAAACTGTTACAATTATTGAAGATGCTGTTTCTAATGTGATAGAGTTCCTTTTTTCTGTTTTATAGCTCTGAGTATAATCAACAAGATAATTGTTCTACTAGAGTTAAGTTTAAATTACATTCTAGAATTGCCTCAGCTGTTTTTTTGTCGCCTGCTTTTCCAGATGTTTCACAAAAAGTGGTTGGCGAAGAACAAAAGAAGATTTTGTTCGCGAGGTTGAAACATGCTCATTCATTTTCTAGATTGGAATATACATATTTGGCAGATGTACTAATACATATCGAAACTCTAAATTTCAGCTAAGAAGCGCCTACGCTATCGCAAAGTTAAGAAAGACTGGATATTCAAAGAATATGTTCTACATAGAAGCACTAGAATTATACAAGCAGGTATTAATTATACACCTTTTGGTTGTTTTTTCTCACAGAAAGCAACTTACAAAGCATCTTGATTTAGCTACTCGGTTTTCTTTTCAGATTAACATTCTGATGGCCAATGGTGACAAGAAGACAATAAGGAAGCATGTGACTGAAAGAATGTATTCTGTAAGGTCTCCATTTATATTGTAGTTGAAGATGGTATCGTCTTCTGTAATGTTGAATTTTGGTTTCTCGTCACTATTAGGCACTGAAGAACGAAATTAAACAAAGAGAAGACATCTGGGATGGTGTTTTCTGGGAAATGATTGAGCCAATTGTCAAGATCCGAACTTTACAAGCTCGACTGGCAAGTTCTTCACAAAGATTGAGTTTATCTTTGATCTTGAGCATTTTATAATTTGAAGCAATGATTTAAGATTTTCTTGGCTAGTGGATTTTTTAACTCACCCTTTTTCATTCTTTTGACAACTTCTCAGATTGGCATTGACCGGACAGACCTTCAGAAAGCATTCATACAACTGACACTTGAGTTTCTGACAAAACAGGTCAGTATTACTCAAGTCATCAGTTTGCTTCCTGTGCAATGGAGGCTGTACTGAGTTCTTGAGATATTGTTTTTTGTTCAGAAATTTGAAGCATATGATGCAAAAGGCAATGTAGTTGCTGGAGACAGGAAAAAAGAGGTAAACTAAACTTTAATTATTGCTTTTCGATAATATTTTGTAGACTGCAACCATTTGGCAATTTGGATGGATGAAAAAATTGATTTCAAAGTGTTGGTATTTGATTAAGAATCCAAGAAGTTTTCTTACCTACAAGTGAATTACAACGATTGTTGCTTCTGCAGGTGCTTGTACGTGACATTTGGGTCTTTGAGAAGTCTCTTTTCCACACAGGGGCTTACTGGCGGCTCTGTGGCCGAATTAAATTATGAAGCTTTTCACAAAATAGTCACCAATTTTGGACAAAGAATAAAGTTCAAGCTGCCCTCTAATGTTTGCTGAGTCAGTATTCTCCTTTACAATTTGGCTTTCTCCTATTATTTTCTCTCACACTTTAAGTCTTAATGTTATCTAATTAGGTCTCTAGAAAAACCTACTTTGCTAATTTGCGAAGTATATCAATAAACCATCGATAGGAGAAAAGATCAGAAAACATGTGTTGTGGTAGTCTCTTCATTGAAACCAGTTTTTGTTTGTTGTAGACTTATAATTCATAACCAGAGACTTGTTTTTGTTTGCTTCTGTCACTTTATTTGATCTCTTCTAGTACTTTGAAAAAGTAATTTGTTAATTTTTGATGATTCGGGTAAGTAGTGAACAGAATATACAGTCTTGGGCTTGGGACCTTTTAGAGGACATAATTATGTTGAAGGAACTAAAAGAGGATAGGTTTATATTTCCGAAATGGCCCCAATTACTTAGAAAAAGTTCCATACCCTCTTGATAGAGTCAATTGCCTTGCTTGTACTGACTTAAGTTGAAGTCTCACTACCCTCACTTGTTTTCTCATTCAAATCCTCATTTCATATCACTTAAGTTGAAGTCTCACTACCCTCACTTGTTTTCTCATTCAAATCCTCATTTCATATCCTCAAACTAAATTTGTATACAAGGTCTTTCAGGTAATAAGACAAGTCTCAAAAACTTCCCCACTTAGATGTTTTAAATGTGGGTGCCATAAGAATATCTGTTGTATGACCAAACAAAAAAATTGTTTCTTAAATAGATGTTGGAGTACAAAATAATTTTGTTTTTGTAATTCTTGGACTGACAAAAAATAGTTTTTATAGGCTAATGAGTCGGTTTGTGGATTTATCCCGGGTCACTAGGTTAAAAGAGTCATTTGTAAATTTTTAATATTAAAATTATTAATTGAAAAACTAACCGTTGGATCAAAAAAATATTTGATTTAAATGGTTGTGTTTAAATATAAGTATCTCTAAAGGGAATTTATTTTACTAATAATATTTACTAAAATCATTTGGTTCGTTTGATTTTTTTAAGTACCTTTTTATTATAATATTTTTTTGTTGTCTGTGATATTATGATTTTTCTTTTATGAAAAAACATGATGTGATGTAGTATAACGAATAATTGGCTGGACAAATGAGGACCATACCTTTTTTTTTTTTTACATTGTGAGTCATAAATGACCGGTCCATTAGTCAAGTTTTTTGCAAATACAAGTGGGGGGACTCGATCCCAATGTGCAATTGCGCATGCCTCTTGTAAATTTACCACATGCCGCTAGGCTATGAGACCATAACTTTTAAAATAAAGATTTTAAAAACTAAAAACTCATACTAATTGTAACTAATATCAAATATTTCATTTGACAATATTTAAATTAAATAGATATATTTCTTGGGATAAAAAATATATATTAAAAAAATCGAATTCATAGCGACCATTGTTTGACGGGCAGATGCGTAAACTTGATTGTGATATCCTCCAAAAGGATTGATGTTGCAAATGAGCAGTGGCTGCTCTTCTCTCTCTTACTCTTCTTCCTCCACTTACATTGCCACTGCTTTCTCTATTTCTTCTTCCTCTTCATCTTCTTCCTCTTTACTTAAGCTTAATCCAAGAAGCTTCCTTTTCCTTCACAACCCTAGAAATCTATCGACCCAATTGAGAAATCAGGCACCTTTGAGGTGTGGGAGATCCTTGGAGATGGAATCACAGAAACACATCATGTTCGATGTTGAGAAGTTTGATGATGAGTTTGTTCAGAAGCTGGTTTATGATACTCTCGTTTGGTCTTCCCTTAATGGACTTGTCGTCGGTGACAAAACTTATCAGGTTTAGTTGCTTCCGCCAACTAAAGTTCCAGTCCTTTGATCTTGTTTTCTGATAAAGTTGGAGAACATTCAAAATTGATAACCTGTATGAATCGTGTTTAGCTGATTGATCACTGTAAACGTGATTACCTGATTGATCATTGTAATTGTGTTTAGCTGATTGATTTTTCACATTTTGCATATTACACTTGATCTGAATCAAGCTTATATTACATCTTGTTACGGATGCTAAAGAGAAGATATAATGTTGCTTGTGGAATTGAGAGGTGAAATCTGGTTTCTTTTCAATAGTTTTGATGAAAATTTTATTTACAGAAATCAGGAAAAAGTTCCAGGAGTTGGAATGATGCACGCACCGATTGGCATTGCTACCAACGCCATTCCCAGAGATTTACTGGAAGCAAGCTTGTGAAGTTTGCTCCCATTTTCAATGAATTGGTTGATCGTGTGAGCTTGGATGGGAAATTCATACAGGACAGTCTCTCCAGGTTCGTTTTTTTTCTTAAAGTATCTATCTTTGATATTCATTCAAATTTATCTCTGTATTGGGATCTCTATGCTTTACAATAGTTCATCTGATGTCTACCATGCCCTTTGATTGTTTCTCTATCTCTTAGAACCAAAAAAGTTGACATCTTTACATCTAGACTTCTCGACATTCACTCCAAGATGCTAGAAACCAACAAGAAAGAGGTATTTTGAATTCTCTTTTATTTTATGTTAATTTCGGTAACAATGTTCTGAATCTCATTCATTTGGTTGTGTTTCTATTGCAGGACATTCGTATGGGATTACATCGGTCAGATTATATGCTTGACGAAGAAACAAAATCACTTCTTCAGATTGAGATGAAACACTATCTCGTCTTCTTTTTCAGGCCTTGGTCGTCTTGTTAGCGAGCTACACCAGTACTTTTAACCTTTGACTATCTTCTGCATACTCTGTTTCTCTTTTCTTGTGAATTCTTAGCTAAAAGGTTTCATATTTTACTTGTTTGCAGGACACTGCTTCGATCTTATGGGGATCAGCTTGGGCTAGACTCTGAACGTGTACCCAGAAATTTATCCACAAGCCAATTTGGCTGATACAATTGGCTAAAGCTTGGTTGGAGTACAATAACCCAAGGTTAGCCTTAGCCAAAGAATGCTCTCATGATAGTGATAAAGATACTTGAAACTTAAGAGTCATTTGCCTAACTAGAAAGTTTAAACATTTCTTGGTTACAGTGCGGTAGTCATGGTAGTTGTACAACCAGAAGAAACGCAACATGTATGATCAACTTTGGCAGAGCAGTGTATTGAGAGAAAAAATATCCTATATTAAATTTTGTCTTTTTTTGGTTTTTCGGGGGCCAATCTCGACTTTACATCCTATATTTTGTATCAAAGAAAAAGTGTTCTTCCTTAGCTTCAAAACACGCACAATATTGTATCCATCAGGAAGACTCTAGCAGAAGTTGAAAGTGAAGGGCGTTTACAAGAGGATGGAACTCTTATTGTGTAATCTTTTGTTTCATTTGATGTTATTAAGCATCTACACAGTTTTTTTGAAAGCTATGTTAAGAACTTTTTTTGTTACAGTGGTGGCCAAGAAGTCGCACTAGTTTATTTCAGATCTGGCTATTCTCCCACTGATTATCCATCTGAATCAGTAAGTAGCTGTTTCTTTCCAATATCGTGGCTTGATTCTTTGAGATGATCTGAATTATAGTGTTTGTTTATTGTCTTCGATTTTGAAGGAATGGAATGGTAGGCTGCTTATAGAGCAGTCTTCAGCGGTGAAATGCCCGTCTATAGCTTATCATTTAACTGGCACCAAGAAAATCCAGCAAGAATTGGCAAAACCAGGTGTTCTCGAGAGGTAAATGGATCTCCATTTATGTTGCATAGATGCTGAAACTGAAGAGCGATTTTCTCAAAGGAGATAAACTCTTTCTAAACTTCTAAACATGAGAAACAGGTTTCTAGGCAACAAAGAGGACATTGCTAAGCTGAGGAAATGCTTTGCTGGGCTTTGGAGCTTGGATGATCCAGAAATTGTTAAAAAAGCTATTGAGAAACCTGAATTGTTCGTTATGAAGCCTCAGAGAGAAGGCGGAGGTTAGAAACTAACTCAGTCCCACGACTCTTTAACTTTCCCAGTCATATTCTAAGCCTATCATGGATTCTTCCAGGAAACAACATCTATGGAGATGATGTGAGGGAAAATCTTCTGAGATTGCAGAAAGAAGGAGAGGAAGAAAATGCTGCCTATATCCTAATGCAGAGGATATTCCCAAAAAGTCTCAAACATGTTCTTGTTGCGCGAAGGCATTTACCATAAAGATCAAGCTATATCAGAACTTGGTGTCTATGGTGCTTACCCTCAGGTACAGAGCAGAACATTTAAGGATTTAGTATGCTTTATTTATCCTCTACTTAATGTTGTGAGATAATCTTTGAAACAATGAAATGTGTAGGAACAAAGACAGAGTTATCGTCAACGAGCAAAGTGGTTATCTGATGCGCACAAAGGTCTCTTCATCAAATGAAGGTGGCGTTGCAGCTGGTTTTGCAGTCTTGGACAGCATCTATTTGAATTGAGATGGATCACATTCATAATCATCTTAATTAATGTTTCTGATGGTTCATTACTTGTTTTCTTCTTCCTCTTGCTTTATGAAAATTTGTATTTAATTCATGAAGGGCCAGACAAAGCTGTTTACAATAAAAGCAACCCATAATAAAAATGTTTTCATGCTGTAAAACGTATATGATTAGATTTACTACATTAAGGTGAAGAAATGATAACGACTCTAGCTATTCTGCCAACAATTAGATCGAGATATGATCTATAGTTCAAACTCTTACAACATCACGTGAGGCAATATAATTCCTGAAGCTAGAACTTTGGTGGAAAAGATAGCAGAAGTGTACATTTAACGATTATTTGCCAAAACACATTTCTCCTGGCATAAACATCATAAGTTCTTGCCCCTTTTATCAACTTAAAGCCTTAAATGTAGGATTATTGGTTTGCAAAGATTATGTAAGACTTGCATTGCATTTGCATCAGATATTAATCATAACATAACAATTACCTCGAGTGATCGTGGTAAGTTGTAATCATACATAGTTTTTACAATTAGTACATATGTGAAATTCATATGTCACACTTTCTTCAAAGTTGTGGTTTTAGACCATAAGAACACATACACTTACACAAGGTCCGTAAATCCGATACCTCTACGTTTTGTAGGAAATATAGCAAAGAAGAAGCTCGCGACTGTCACAACCATAACAAAAATATACTTGATCAAAAAAAAACGAAATGACCAACCACACTTTCGCTGTCGTCCTTTGGGAGCAAACACATCCGAAAATCCGAATTCTCGACAGCTAACGCCAAAAGCACAACTACAGACACAAAAGCATGCACGAAATCCACAAAACTCAGCTTGTATCTCTCTTTTTTTTCGTCCCTTAAGCCAGATTCTGGATCATAACAATCTTCTTGACAGTCATTGAGAATGTAAAGACCATTGCTTGTGGCAATTCCGTAATAAATCCGACCATCTTGGGCGATGAAAGAGTCGGTGAAGGAGGAGAAGAAGCAAGTGGCTGCACGAAAAGTGATGAGAGAAAATGGTAAGGATTTTATTGACGGGTTTTATTGCAGTCGCCGCCATTAGAGAAAGAAGGGATTAGGGTTTCGAACATGAGAGCAGTTCCGGTCGGTAAGAGGTTAGCGAAGTTTCCGGCTGTTGGTAAGGATCTAGTGAAAGCTGCCTCCATTTTTGATACTTTGGTCGGAAGAGGAGAAAAGTTTTGAATATGGAGAATGTTTTGTTTGTCCTTTTTTTCTTTTTTGTTGGTTGGTTATGTTTTGTCTTGTGTACGTAATGCATGCGTGTGTGATAGTGTGAGGATACGTTCGATGCGTATTTTTAATGCATTTCTTGTATGATTTCACTAGGTTTAGGTTTGTATTCTTTAATACCTTGTGCAATCTGGTTTAACGAAAACATATAGACATTATAAGCACAAACAAAATTCGGACCATTCATCGGTATTTTTTCTCAAACTAGTTCAACAGATCCATAAATTATAAGATCCGGCTAATTTTGGAATTAGAAGAAACATATAAATACTCTTGATGCCACAAGTGAAAGTAATGTAGTTTCCAATAAAAAATCAAACCCAAATTTAGTACACTACTATATTTTCGTATACTTTCCTAGATATGCACTTATCACTTAACCACAATGACTGACATTTTACTATGTTTGTTTGGTATCACTGTTTAACTAATGTAAAGTTATTAAAACCATTTCTAGAGGATCCTAGAATTGCAATTAATGAATAGCTTTATCGGAAATTAGATAGCATGTGTTAGTGTATGGTGTTCGGTTATTGGCCAATCTACTTTTTTATTCTGGGATTGAAAAAAATAAAATAAACGATGACACATCTATATTCGCATGTTCTAATATATATAACGTAATAATTAGTGAATATGCATGTTCTATGAAATTGAGTCCATTAAGTTATATTTTGCACGGTTGTGCCTAACTCTTTTTTTTTTGTTACTTAACCTTAACAAAATATGACAAATGGAATTATTTTTCTAGGACAGAATTAGTAGGTATGACCCATTCTTTTTACACTGTATTTTTCCCATATGATTACAATGAAAGCAAAACTAGTATTATGATGAATTTATAAAATTGAAAACATTAGAAAATGAAGAATGTTTTTTTTAAAGGGTTCGATCTTTTAACACATATGAAAAATTATAAAATTATATATTGATGGGTAGCAAATTAAATATTATTTCCGCAAAATGTTTTTTTTTACAAATAATATTTTTATACATATTTGTAGTCAATACAATTCACAGACTATTACAGTAGATTATTGTTTACAAAACTTAAACTATTTGTTGAGTTTTGATATAACAAGCGAGAGCATTAACTTCGTGGTATAAGAATTTAGGAATTACATAGAAAAAAAATGATCTAAAAAGAGGCTAATAATCTAGCATAAGCTTTCTAATAGGTTAGGAATGTCAATCATTCTTCTAGATGAGAAACTATCTGTAAAACATTTGCACAATCTATTGCTATCTCAACTTCAGTCAGGTGGAGGGACATAAGACATTTCATCGTTCGTAGTATCGCTTTGAATTTATAATGCATCGATAAGAAAATTCTCTTAACCCCTCAAACACATATACATAACAATCAACTAAGTTAGAAAAAACCTATCTAACTAAAGTCCAAATAGAGATCAAATTCTTTATATGATCCATCTACAATACACTATACCTTATAAAACCTGGATTAATAGTGGGTTTTGCCATTTCTGGCCAAACAACTACTGGATTCACAAACACCAATTTGAGAGTCCTCAATATCCTCTCTTCTAACATTAGACCATTCGATTACATCTATTTTTAATAGGGTTAGGCACAAACTGAGTACTTACATATTTTCATATACTTATTATTTGGTTTGAGTTGTTCAAGTAATATCATTTGATACTTGAACTTGTTTTGCTTAGATCAAGTATTTATTAAAATAAATATTTACTAAAAATAAGAATACTTGCAAGTTACTTGACATGCTATGTAATTGTTTGAAATTATATTTTATAGAAAAAAAATATCAAAATATTATTATTTCAGTCAAAATTTCTAAAATCCCTGTTTAGTTTAATATTTTTTGTCAGAAGAAAAACTTTAGGACTTTTTTTACCTACTTTTCTGACCAAAAAAATGTTCATTATCCTATGATTAATAAATTTAACATATAATTATTCGAATATATTTATAATTAAGTTTGTCTCTATATTACAAAATTTTAAATTTCAAACATCTATAATTATATAAGTAACGCGTCAAATACTAATAAGTGGAGTATTGCAACTTTTATAGATACTTATTACTTGACTTATATTTATGATTATTGAAATTAACATATTTAATTCTATCAAATACTTAACTTTAACTTTTCAAGTCAAGTACAAACAAAACAATAAATATAAATCGAGTAATGAATAATTATACCCGGCTATGATCCTTAATTTTACTCGAACTTCAAAAGATCAGATGACAAAAAGTTCGTAATCCTAAAGTATGAAATAAAAACATATTGACACCGATTAGTTGTTAGAAAAAAATGTAGATAGTTTTGTTGGGCTTAATTCTATCTATAAATTGGATTTTATGTGCTAAGTTTAAACATAACATTGAGCTTTAAGTGGGCTTTTAAAACGGACTGGTCACTTAGGCTTTTCAAATGGACTTTGTCACTTACGTTACCACTCTTTGTCTTATAGATAAGTCAGTTACCAAGTACCGCTACTTCCTATGTAAGGAGAGCTTAAATTTTTATTCAACAAATTAATTATTACAAAAACATATTTTTGGTAAGTGGATGAATATCATAGATACTATATTTTTCAATCCGTATTCAATTTTAAAAATTAATATTTATTAGAAAAATTAAGAAGTTTAGCTATATATTATATTTTATCTAATTAATTATTGACGAAAGAAATTTTAATCACTAACCAAAAGCATAAAATATAACTCGTGACTATATATACAATGTGAACACTAAACACTTAGCTAACAAGGTTCCTTTTTTGATACATTCTTATACGTAATTACTGTTATCCAGTCTCGGTCTCCAACCCATTTTCTTTATTTTTTTTATTTTATTAATAATTAAATCAATAAAATCTGATTTAAATTCTAAAATTTGTTATTTAAAATTATTTTAATTTTTTTATTTATAACTGAAAAAATCGAATCTTTAATATTTAAATTATTATTAAATTGTCTTAAATATCATAGTAACAAAAACTCGAGATTTTTTATTTTTGTTTGTCAAAAGGATTTAACAGAAACTTGTTTTATTTGATTACTATCTTATTTATTTTTTATCCATGAGTGACATAGAGAAGAAGGCCATTATTGAAATTTATACTTTTGGGAAAGAATAGAAATATGTTATTTGACTTTTCTGTGACTATGGATGAGGGGAGCCTGACGTCACCCGTATCTTATTAGTTTGTCACTATCCATTGATATTTTTTCATTGATTTTATTCTGTTCGCATTGTCCTACTGTATTATTTTAAAAATTATGTTTATTTCATTATTTTTCGTAATTGAAAAATGATGAATAGTAAGTTAATCACATTAATTAACAACGCGACATCGATCAAAACCTAACTGATGGAACCGCTTTAATCTGATGCTTATCGATCTTCTAGAGTCATATTTTTTTGTTTTTATTCTTATAAAGATTTTTAAATCTCTCTCTTAGAATTTGTCTTAAATCTATATATCTGAAAAATTGAATTTAAACCTAAAACAAAATTGAATGAATTTGTAACTGATATATATTTATTAATTTTAGCTTTTTGAGATTTTTAATTAAATTTTTATTAGGTTTTAATTTGTATAAAAGGTTTATAACAAAATTTACCTTAAACTTATTTTTTAAAATACTTATGAATCATAGATTAATCTTATCATAAAAGTTATTATATAATCAAAATAAAATGTCTCTCATTTATATATATAAGATGTAGATATATTTTCTCAGTTAATTAAGTACATTTCACATATTATTCCAATAAAAGAGAAGATCTACACAATATTTTTTATGTATAGTTAACTTGCTTGTCTCGAACAAAAAAAATGTATAGTTAATTTGGTGTTACTTAATTACTGATATACTTAAGTTAATGTTTGATTTCATATAAATTATTAAAATTAATTCATGTTTTCATTAATTAAATTCTTTTGTCAAAATTAACTATATATTATTTTGTTAGTTCTAAGAAAATTTATATGGTTTTAAAAATGTCTAACAACAAGTACTATAAATATGGTAAACACTGACATTATTTGCATATGCTAAATTATAATATTTCCTCTATTTTACGGTATAGAATGTTTAAGAAATTTTGTTTGTTTCATCTAATAATGGCTCTAATCTGGTAACATAAAATTGTCGTTTGCTACCAGTATTTTTGAAATCAATAGTTGATTTCAAAACCATATTTTAAGTTGCGTTTGGACTTATTTATGGATATTTAAACAGTCGTTTTCAAACACTTATTTATGAAACTTTGTAATTGATTATCGTTTGTATTACAGAACATTTTTATATAATTACACGATCGTAGTGTCACCAATCAACTTTGATTTTCAAATGACATTTCTTACAAACCTTTTTTACTAAACATTATTTTGAATCACTCGGCTCCAAACAATTTTCGTTACAACTACCTTTTTTTCTCAACCGTGTTTGTTATCACCAATTAAACCTAATATATTTTGTATGATTTTAAATGTACAGTATAACTTTTATAAATTAATAAAGTTGAGATTATATTAAAATTATAATTTTTTAATTTATAGAGATTATTAATTTATTGATATACTAATTAAATTATAAATTTACTTTGAAACTATAAAATAATATTATTTTATAGAGGTTATTAATAAATTGAATATTAATTTAAAGAGTTTCTACTGTCATTAATATATTTTTACTTGATATTTTTTTTTTGTAAATAGGTTTGACAAGACCCATTCATAACTCACTTATCTTTCAAAAATATTTATTAAGTACTATATAATGATATATAGTTAAAATCCATATACCTAAAGATCCTAAACCATAAGATGGAGCATAACCACGAGAAGAGCTCCAATTCATTTTTTTGATAGATCTAGTTCATTTTTATTGATGGAATTCTATTAATTTAAAGTTAAAATATCAAATAAATTTATTTTCAAATATTAATTTAGTTATTCACCCTAAAATATTCTATATAGTTTAGAGTAATTGGACCATGTTACACTGGTTGCAATAATCGATGTAAACATTTTGCGTAAACTGATGTTAACATGATTACAATTTACAAGAATCGATGTCACTATCAAGGTCCAATTAATTACATAACGTCTCGAAGCGTTCTCTTGGTTTCCCAACCTGTTGCTTCTAGATGGCATGGCTTGCTTGACATGAGCATTTATAAGGGACCACAATAATACAATGATAAGAATGATGCAAAGTTTGATGAATCTAATGCTAACTTTTTACTTGATATTTTAACTTCACACATATTAATAATTCATCTGAAATTTAAAATTTATTTATGATAGATAGTAGGTTATATGGAAATTTAAGTTATATACAAATGTATTTTTTTAGAAAAATTTGAATTATTGTTATGAAAGGCAAAAATGTTTAGTGGAAAACATTTACAAGCACGACAATAAGATTTTTTATACATGTGAGTGATAGTTTTTAATTTTTAAGTTTATAAGTTTAAATATATAATCAAAATAATGAATGTATTTTTACATGTGTGCATATTTCCTATATTTTGAATAACAAATTAGAGACAATTACAAAAACGTATGAATTGATATATTTTCAACATTACTTATTTTTTTAGATATTTTAGAAAATATCATTTATTATTGAAAAAATGGTCAAAACTTTTTCAAATTATTATTTTCAAAAAGTCAGTTTTTAATGAATATTTTTTTCCTGCCAAAAAGCTTTTCTTGCAAAACATATTCCCCACAAAAAAAAAATTTCAACAATTTATTTTTCATCTCAAAATTTGGTTTTCACATTTATAAACTTTTATAAATCTTTTATAAAATTTTATAGATCATAAAAATTATCTTATAAACTCTTATAAAATTTAATTTATAAATTATTTTATAAAACTTTATAAAAATTGTTTGAGAATTTGATTTTAAACTTGGGTTATAAAATTTTATTCAATTATTTAATTCTACATATTATTTTATATTTTATATGATTTTATAAACAATTTTACAAATATGCCTTATACATTAATTTTCTATAAGATAATTTATGAATATACTATTTATAAAATTTTATAAGATAACTTATAAATATACTATTTATAAAATTTATAAGATCTTGTATAAAATTTTACTAAAAAAATTTTAAGAAAATTTTTGAGATTGAGAAAGGAAAAATGTTTTTATGAAAAAAAAAAATATATATATATATATATATATTTGAAGGTATTTTTGTTATTTTTCATTAGTGAAGGCATTATTAACAATATCAAAGGTTAAATAAATTTTTTATAAAAGGATTCAAAAAAATAGTACTTAAAATCGCTAAAATAATAATATGAGATCTTACTAGATTTTTTTAAATTGGAACTTGCATAATCAATTACTGCAAAACTTATTAGTCTATATTGAAAAGACTAGAGGGAGAAGATGAAAAGGCCGAATACCTTCAAGGTCACGAAGAAGAGTCAAGACCGAAGTCATCAGAGACAAGGCCGAAGACAAACCAAATAAATTCCAAAAAGGAGGAAAATGGCAAGCAAGGACCTATAAAGGTCACCAAATGATCAAAAGATCAAGAAAAGACCAAAAGAAAATGTGGAAAAGTTAACGTTTTGGACCAGAAAGTCAACGGTCGATGGTCATGGACCGCGGGAAAGCCATCGAGTCGAGAGGCACATACCGCGGGAAGGTTTTCATTACCGCAGGTTGGAGTCGTCACGTACAGCGGAAAGGATTCAGTACGTACCCGCGGGTCGAAGGAACGTGTACCGCATGAAGGATCAGTACGTACCGCGGGTCGAAGGAACAAGTATTGCGGTCGAGCTCAGTACGTATCGCAGTCGAGATCAGTACGTAATGCATGACGAGACAACATGTACTGAAGACCGAGGAAAAGCTTCCCGCCGTATAATCAACGGCAAACTGAAAAAGTCAACGTTTTGGTAAATTTTCCAAATGTTGATTCTATTCAAATGAGATATTATGGAATATTGGTAGGACTTAAATGAAGCCTAACTAGACCCAAGAAAACCGTTGGAAGCTAAAGAAGATATGTGACTCTCATTTATGCTAAGTTGAAGGCTAATGGGATGTTACTTTCAAGTTTGGGAACTCCACTTCTTCTCTCCTCTCCAACGGCTACAAAGCTTTGAATTTAGGATTTCTTTTGAGCTAAAGCAACCTTATTGTAACTTTATAAGTAGAGCTTGTATATCCCATTTGTAACCAATTTACTTAATAATACAAAAGAAGTGTTTACAAATTCTCTCTTCATTTAAGATTAATTTAGTAGTTTGCAATGTAGTTTCTAGGGTTAGTTGGCTCGTATAGAGGCTGTCCAATGGCAGACCTCTACCCAAATACTTCTAGATCTCCACCAAACTCTTCTTATGTTTTCTTTATGTTTATGTAATTCTAGAATGGTTCATAGATCCTAATTCTCCTTTGCACACAAACTTCAAGTGTTGTGTTGCTTTACTCAGATTAGATCCAACCTAGTTCCATTCAGTCATTGCTAAGACCGAGCTACTCCATAATAGTCTTGGATTTACTAAGGCATTTATGTGTGGATTCAACCACAAGTTGGTGTTTCCACATTCTTGAGATCAAGTTCATCTTTTATGGATTAAGTGATTACATTCACCAAGTGAAATGTCCACCTTTATGTAGAGTTTACTCTCATAAAACCAACAAAACTTTTAGAGAATTTTTGTATTAACATTAGTCCGGTTCCTACCTGACCAATTAATTTATATTTTCTTCAAATACAATTTAATTAAACTATTCATTATATATATTTATTAAATAGTCTATAACTACTTAATGTATATAATAAGTTTCACTGTCCCACGAGTGTGTATTTTGATCATTTTCGACCATTTTTGTCATAACCTTAAAACAGACGAAAAATTATTTAGACTTTACGTAGTTGTATATTTTATTTATTTAAAGGTTTGTTGTATTTTCAGGGCGTAATTATGAAGTAAAAGTAATTCATAAATATAGTAAAACTCGCGTGAATTTCTAGGCTTCACTATATATATTATTAGCGACTCTTCTTCTAAGAGAGCATCTCCAAAAATACTTTTTTTCAAACTCTATATTTGAAGTTTCAAAGTGTTTCTCTCTTGTCGAGGATAGGTGGTCCAGTAGTGTAATCACTTTACAAATACTCAAAACACCAGGGATCGAACCCCCTACCTACAATAGTAGGAGGGGATTTAAAAGTCAGTAGGCTAGTTGACAAAAAAAAAAGTGTTTTTCTCCAAAATTAATTAAAATTTCAAAACTTATTTTAAAACTATTTATATTTTATACAGTAGTCCTTGTATTTGTTACAACTAATATAAATTCATAAAACTTTTGACAAATAAGTAACACATATATAAAAATATTATAGCAATATTAATTAATAAAAACTTACATTAAAATATAAAATTAGAAATAAAAATACATAATTAAATTATTACATTACAAAAAATACCATATTATTCCATAAAATTATTTTCGTAATGCTCCCATATGTGATCAACTAGTCCATTTCGAAGTAAGAAATGACTCTCTTTATTTTTACTTTGTAGATTACGAGCTAAAAATTGTTGAAAATAGAAATCTTCATTTTCTGCCATTTCAACTGTTGCTTCTACCACTAATCTTGTATCTTTTATCGCTGAATTGATATCACGTTCATCTTCAATTATCATGTTATGCATTATAATGCATGCCGTCATTATATCATGCAAAACTTCCTTCTTCCAGTAACGAGATGATGCTTCTATGATAGCAAACTTCGACTGCAAGACTCCAAATGCACGTTCAACATCTTTTCAACATACTTCTTGTCTTGCTGCAAACAATTTTTTATTAAATTTGTTTTGTTATATTCTTGTTGTCTAATTCTACTTTAAAAATAATATAAATCTTGTTTTAATTTTTTATTTTATTTTATGTGTAAAACTTAAATTTATAAAAATAAATTTAAAGATTTATGATATATAAAAAAATTTAGAGATTAAAATGAGAAATGAGAAAATATTTAAAAATCATAAATTGTAAGGACCAAAATGCAAATAAAAATATAAAATTTCAAATTTGAAGTTTTGAGTAGTGACACTCTATATTTGAAGTTTTACTATCCAAAACTTCAAATTTAAAATTTTAAAGTTTCTTTTTGGAGAATAAAAAACTCTATATTTGAAATTATAGAGTATCTTTAGAGATGCCTTCAGTCGAAACAGTTAATTTTCAATAATTTAACAACTGAAAAAAATTCCATCTTTATTTTACTGTTTTTTTGGGTTAAGATCTTGTTTTCTATTGATTAATCAACTCTTATGAGATACTCTTTTTTTCTTTCTCTATATTTGGTATTGATATTTTAGATTTTTTTTCACGCCACTTAATAAAGTATTAAATTCTATATTTTATCTAAATAAAATATGTTTTCCAAGAACTATATAGCATAATTAGTAAATTTAAATCTCACTCAACTCTTGTTAAAACATTTAGGTTATAAATTGGCTCTTATTTTTTTGACAAAAATATGTTTATCACAAATATTAAAATAATCTAACAAACCACAAATCAATCTACATAATTCAAACAATCAAAAACACTAAAATCACAATCAGTTTTCTATAAAATTTTAAAACATCAATTAAAATAAAAAAGATTTGTATACAAATTTTAAAATATTAATTAAAATCACAACACTCACGAGTCACGACAAATACTATTTATATAGCTAATAACTACAGTGAAAATTTATATTAAAAATTAGATAGTAAATTATCTTCCGATATTAATACTAAAAGAAAAAAGTTGCTCTTACATTTCATAAAATAGTTTAATTGAAGACATAACAAAAAATAAATAACCAACGTTGTCTTGGGCCAGTGATAAGCTTCTGGGTCGCGGGTTTGAGCAGCGTTAGGAAGAATCTCTTCTCCAAAGGAGAGTGAGATAAATAGCAAGAAAAAAAAATATTCAAAATGTTTTCTTTAATTATATATATAAAACCAAAGTTGTCTCTTCTGGTGCTGACACATCAGCATGACATATCATCTAAAAAACACCAATTAAATTGCTTGATTAATCCAACTCATCAATAACTAACTTCCCTCTCCACTACTTAACCTTCAAGTAACCATTACTCTTCATGAATCTGTTGCAGCCGTTATTCACCTTTGTAACACTTCCTTCCATGTCTGCTTTAAACTCTTTCTCCAGATACTGCTTTAGTTCCTCGACAGACATGGCTTTCTCAATAAAAATGCATTGTGCCATCACATTCTTTGAAACCAGAAACTCCCACGCCTGTGAACGTGAGCAGCCTGACGCACCAGGAATCACAACCACAACTCTGTCCATAACCTACAGGAATTTCCAACACATGTCAGCTGATACGTTTTTACTCTTATGTCTCTTTTGAAACCATTGATATGTATGGTCGTTCTGTCTTATTTATATGTAGAGGTTGTCATGTACTGTTATATCACAAAGCATATCTGAAGTCTGCTACTGTGATGTTTAATACGATCTTGTTTTTCAATCACAAATTTTTACTAATGTTTGTAACTAAATCGGGTCATTTTGTATTATCTCTTCTATTATCAACAATAATTATGCTTTGTGTTCAAACAGATGTCACGTTTTTATGTTCTGTTACAAATAAGTTCATATAAGTAGAGGTTTCAGTTCAGTTGTACCTTTGTTTCAGATGGCTGGAGTACTTTACAACACATGTTTAGTCACAGTCTAATTATCTTTCTTTTTCTCCTTCAACGATGGTCTATTGTATCGCCTTGTTCTGAATTTGGGTGATGTATACAAAAATCATTGAACATAGTCTTAAGTATTAGATGACTTGGATATATAAAATAATTCCATTGGTTACTTTACTTAAAAAGATACGTGATGTTGAAACTTAAAAATGATGAGTTGTCAACACTACTTAACCTTCAAGTAACCAATACTCTTCACGAGACATTAACAATACAATAATTCAATTATTCTACATTAAAAGACATTAACTCACTTCCACTATTAACTTAAATCACTATATACATTTCTCTCTTATTACTATGGAGTCATTCTTATAATTAAATTTAAGGTAAAAACACAATAAATTTCATTTGGAATCCCAAAAGTTTCAATGTTAAGGTTGAAATGTATTGAATTCTGTTAATCCATTCACCTTTATACAAATAAGAAAGTATAACGTTTAATTGTTTCTCTTCCTACACTTACAACTACAAGAAAATAATTAACACATACCTTAATTACTATGAACACACAATTAAAACATCCAGTGACTACTCAACTCTCCCAACTCATATCTATATAATCGTACATGACAACAACTTGTTCTATCTCCAGTAATTCATCCTAAATTACTATCATATGGCTTCTCAAACACCAAATTCCTCTGCTCTCATTCCAAAAAAACATACCTCTCACTGAACTTGTTGTGGGGAAAACAATGCAGCATGTCATGGTCCGCATTTTACATATGTGGGAGGCACGAAACCCCAAACAGAACGGAGCTCTCATCAGCCTTGATTTCTTACTATTGGATGAAAAGGTATGAAAGTCGTCTATTATGGGTTTACTTTTGATAAAAAGGATTTAACCAACATCTCCACTAACATAAAACTCTACCAATAGTTCTTACCTACAACAAAAATCAAAGTAATTATGTGCTCTACCTGCTTAACGTTTTCTTTTAACATAAAATGTGCTAATATAGTTTTCTATGTTTCAACTAATGTACTTAATGTACAAAAGTCATTCCCATCGATGTTCAGTACTTTACACATCCTTTTCGCTTATCCATACATATTCAGGAAACCGTAATGCAAGGGTCCATCTACCACCGTCGCATGGAGAAATTCAAAAACCAGCTCGAAGAAGGCAACGTTTATATACTTAACAACTTTGAGGTTGTCCCCAGCTATTCTCACTACAAGATTACAGATCATCAACATTCAATTGTACTCAATGGTACGAGATGAGTTAAGTTACAATAAAGATGAAGAAAGAGCCAACCACATTCAATTGTTGTCCAACCTAAATGAAGAGCAACTTGCCGTTTACGAAGCAGTCATGGATTCAATCATCAACTGCAAAGGAAGACTATTTTTTGTTAATGGCCCAGGTGGTACTGGAAAACCCTATATTTATAGGACAATAATTTCCAAACTCCGATCCGAAAAACGTATAGTCATCCCTGTTGCAACTTCAGGTATAGCTACAACACTTCTACTAGGAGGAAGAACTGCTCATTCTCGATTTAAAATACCAATAGATCTCCATGAAGACTCGATGTGTGATATCAAACCAAGAACAATGCTCGCAGAATTGGTTGATACAGTAGATCTAATCATATGGGATGAAGCACCAATGGCACATCGTCACACTTTTGAAGCATTAGATCGCACATTAAGAGATATCATGAGTTTTACCGACCCAGATGCAGAAGCAAAACTATTTAGGGGAAAGACAATTTTGTTAGGTGGAGATTTCAGACAAATATCACCAGTCATCTCACAAGGAAGCAGACAAGATACAATTCTCGCAACACTTAATAGATCTTACATTTAGCAAAGTTTTTACGTTGCCACTCTTACCAAAAACATGAGAATAAAGCAAGACGAAAAAAACTTTGCTGCATGGATTTTACAAGTTGGGAATGGCGAGGCTAAAAGTGTCAATACTCTGAACGAAGCTTCTCTAGAAAATTACTACATAGAGATCGAAGACACATTACTCTTGGGAAAAGGAGAAAACTCAATACGAGAAATGCAGGAAGCAACATTCCTAAATCTCGAAAACTCTTTCCAAAACTGTGTATATTTGCGAGGTCGTGCCATCCTAACACCAAGGAATGAAACTATTGATAAGCTAAATGATTTCTTCTTAGCAAAAGTTGGAGGTGACATGAAAGAGTATCTTAGTGCTGACATTATCGCTGATGATGATGACCTTGATGGAGTTAACCTTGTATACACTACAGAGTACCTAAATGCAGTCAAGTGTTCAGGATTACCAAATCATCACCTACCTTTGAAGCAATATGCCCCAATCATATTGTTAAGAAACATAAACCAAAAGCAAGATTTATGCAACAGGACTAGACTGCTTGTTACTCGTTTAGGTGAAAAGGTACTTGAAGTAGAGGTGCTAACCGGCACCAATGTCAAGAAAAAGGTGCTTATACCAAGGATCATCATGACAACGACAAATAAAAATTGTCCATACAAAATGCGAAGACGAAAATTCCCTATTAGAGTTTGTTATGCAATGACAATACATAAAAGTCAAGGCCAAAGTTTACAAAATATGGGTATCTATCTACCCAAGCATGTATTCAGTCATGGCCAACTCTATGTTGTTTTATCTAGCGTCACATCGAAAGAAGGGCTACGAATTTGGAGTGTCACCACACAAAAAGAAAACAAATCAGCCATTAAAAATGTCGTATACAAAGAGATTTTCAACAATCTTCACTATCATGCCACATGTAATTTCATATACAATAAATACCCATATTGATGTATGTAAGACTTCAATGCTGTAATTTCAGTGTTTCTATATTGTACAGAAAGGAACCAAGAAGAACAAGTTCAACCACTTCAACATGGCCAATATTCATCAAAGTAGTCTCGAATGTTGACAAAATATTCAGCCAAAATATTGTTCATCAATATTTAAAACATTTTTTTCTCTTTCCGTAATAAACCTCTCATAGTTCTCCCAAAATAAAAAAAAATTGCAACAAAATGACATAAATTAAAAAAGGATCTCGCCGCGTAGCGCGGGCACTCACCTAGTTCTCATTAAAGATGAATATGAGACACATGACATCAAATTAATTTGTGAACTCAACATGTCTTATAATAAAGCATGGAACCAATGTTTGGATTATCATCTAGAAAAGTAAGATCTCTAAAAAGCCTTAACATATTTTAGAGAATTAGGTAGCGCTGGGCATATAAGCCGAACCGAAAATAATCGAACCAACCGAACCGAGTAAATCGGTTTTTGGATTATAATCGGTCCGACTTATTAAACCGATCGATAATCATTATAAAGTTAATACGGTTTACGGTTCGGTCGATTCGGTTTACAGGTAACCGATCGATTTTAGGTAAACCGATATTTTTACTTAAGCCAAATATACACCCTCCGCCGTTTTCATTTCATTTTTCTTCTTTTTGTCGAAGAGACGAATCCTCTTCTCTCTGCGATATTCCCCTTTTCGATCTCCGATTCTACTTCCGATTCTATTTCATTTCTGATTTCTGTTTTCGTCTAAAGGGCCTTTAGAATTTCTGATTCTTCGGTTGTATTTAATCTACGATCTGCAAGCGACCCTTGGATATTCAGGTATTTTTCTTCGATTTACTGAACCCATGAGTTTTTCATTATGCATGTGTGTTCGATTTACTGAATCCATGAGTTTTTCATTCTGCATGTATTTTTGCTTCGATTTACGAAACCCTTCTGACTTTTGTTCTATTTTTGATTCTGCTTCACGCATGTGTGTTTGGGTTATCGGTTTGCTATTGATTTATGTTTGGTTTCTTCTGCTACATTAATTTGTTTATCGATTTTATATTGAGTTTTGTTTTAATCAATTGTTTGCAGATGGCTAGTGAGATGGATAGTATGGGCAACAATAACATGAAAATTGAAGAACATCAACATGGGATCCCTGAACCAGAACCCATTAACACAGAGAATGAAAAAGCCGAAACACAGAGGTCAAGTGCTTCTGGTCGGCCACCGATTCCGAAAAAGAAGTTTGCCAAAAGAGCAGAAGTATGGCAACACTTTATTCAGCTTGATGATAGTAAGAAAAGTAGTTGTCGGTATTATGGTAAGGAGATTAGTTGTGACTCCAAAACGGTGGGAACAAGTCCAATGCGAGGTCACATAGGTAGATGTAAGGCCTATAAAACTTTCCTTGATAGTGGTAGTCAAAAGGTTTTGAGTAGTGATATTGGTGGGAACATGAAAGTCATTACCTATGATCTGTTGGCTTTTAGGAGATCAGTAAATGAATTGGTGGTTCTCAATGAATTACCATTTTCATTTGTTGAATCAGAGGGCTGGAAACGATTGTTTCAATGTTTTACCCATGTATAACACCTTTTCTAGAAGGACTTGTACTAGGGACATTGTTGCAATGTACCAGAAAGAGAAGGCTGCTCTAAAGAGTGTGTTTATTGATGGTAAGAGAAGGGTGTCTCTCACCACAGATATTTGGGTGTCGCCTACTACTTCTTACAACTACATGGTCGTCACAACACACTGGATTGATGAAAACTGGCAAATGCAGAAAAGGATCATCAGTTTTAAACCAATCACAGATCACAAATGTGAGACTATTGTGGGGCAGCTTGTTGACTGCCTTGATGAATGGGGAATTCAGAAGGTTTTCACAGTTACAGTCGATAATGCAAAAGGTAATGACAAGGCTCTAAGATTATTTTCGGAGACATTGAGAGCAAGAGAAACAAATGCATTAGTTCAAGGTGGTGCTCTTTTACATATGCGGTGTTGTGCTCATATATTAAATTTGATTGTGAGGGATGGGCTAGCAAATGTCAATGATAGTGTTGTGTTTATTCGGAATGCAATTAAGTATGTTCGATCTTCTTTTGCAAGGTTAAATTCTTTTGAATTAAGGTGTAAAACAGGTAAGATCTCACGGGGTAGCTTGACTTTGGATTGTCAGACTCGCTGGAATTCCACCTATCTGATGTTGGTGTCAGCTCTGAAATTACGAGTTGCTTTTGAGAAGATGTCGGCTGAAGACATGCTCTACAATGAGTACTTCAAAGAAGATGATAAGAAAGAAAGGAAAAACGAGTTGGACCGCCAACTACTTCAGATTGGAATGAAGTGCAAAGGTTAGTGAAATTCCTCAAGATCTTCTTCAATTGTACATTGGCTTTCTCTGCTTCTAAATCAGTAACGTCTATACTTTGTTACAATGAGATTGTAACAATAGAAAGGAATCTTATAACAAAATGCACTAGTAGTGATAGTGAAGTAAGACAACAAGCACATGCTATTAGGAATAAATTTGAAAAATATTGGGATGGCTTGTTGAATATGAATGTGCTTGTTATAGTTGCTAGTGTCTTCGATCCACGGAACAAGATGCAGTTTGCTACTCTGTGCTTTGAAAAACTCTATGGTAAGGACACCATCGAATGTCGACAACTACATAATTTTGTCACAAGTTGTATGAAGAGCTTATATGCAGAGTATAGTATTAGGTACAAGCCTTTGGAGCAGATTGATATGGCTGGAAACCGAAGTGATCATGGAGATTCCGAGCAGTCTACTGGTGTGTTTGACTTGTCAGATGATGATGATGATGGTTATGAGAGAATGGATTCTATTTAAAGTCAAATGGTTAGTGAAAAGAGCAATGAAGAGGGATGTACAGAGCTGGATATATATCTCAATGAAAAAACAGAGGCAAGAGTGGAAAATTCATTAGGTATGTCTTTTGATGTGCTATTGTGGTGGAAGAAAAATAGTGCCAAGTTTCAGGTTTTATCTGAACTTGCCAAAGATGTTTTTGCAATCCAAGTATCGTCTGTTGCAAGTGAGGCCGCGTTTAGCACTAGTGGACGACTGTTGGACCCGTATAGGAGCTGCTTGACATCGTATATGATTGAAGCTTTAATATGCACACAACAATGGCTGAAGACTTCAATTCAATCCCAAGCCCAAATTGCAAACTTGGCACAAATGTTGGAGGAAGTTGACTTCTTTGAGTCTCTTGGTAAGTATAATGTTATGTTTGTCTATTCTGCTGAGTTTAAAATCATTCTAACAAAGCTATGTTTCCATGCAGATGAACGAAATTCACAGGGCAGTGAAGGACCAAATCATATGGTGAGTAATACATAGTCTTAGTACTTTGATGTTCTTGTGTAATCCTTACACTTGATTTTGAAACTTTGTTGCAAACATTGGTATTTGTTTACTATATTGTGAAGGTCTGAGACTGCAAGATGGAAAAGAAACAAAATGGAGAAGAACCTTGTAATTTGTATTTGTTGTGTTGATTTGCCAATTATAGAAGAACCTTGTAATATGTAATATTTTCATGTATTTGTAAGCAAAATGTTCTTATCTTTAGTATTTGTAAGTATGAACCTTATGTATTATGTAATGTTTTCATGTAATTGTAAGCACAACTGAGATTAACCGATTTAACCGGAAAATAGGAAAAAAACCGAAATCTACTAAACATTTTCGGTTTAAACGGATCGGTTATTGACACAATAAACCGAACCGATTAACCGAAGTAACCGAACTGAACCGAACAGTTTATTAAATCGGTCCAATTCGGAACAATATTACAAAACCCGAATAAACCGAGAACCGGTTAAACCGAACCGTTCGGTTTGGTTTAACCCGAAGGCCGAGGCCTAGAATTAGGCATTGATTGGTGGAGAGAAGGCGGGACGGTTTTGAGTACGTGGCACGATTTTTCAGATAAAAGCTACCCAATCAAATAATTTATACGAATTCGCGTTTCTCAAAAAAACAAAAAGGTGAAACCACATTATTTTTGGATTAATTTAATGAAAATGTGCAAATGGGTCTTAGCCTAGTGGCAGGCGGTAAGTGCACATAAGGCAGCTCATTTACATCAGGGATCGGGCCTACATTATGTAGGAATTTGGCTATTGGGCCGGCTAGTTGTGCCCCAATATAATTTATCGTTGACAAAAAAAAATTTAATGAAAATGCATAAGTTTTGGAAAAATTAAAAGTTTCACAAAGAATTCAAAGAATTAGATTTTTGAAAAATATTTCTGCAATTTGACCATTTTATCATACTACACTGAAAAGATAAAAATTATATTATGCATGTATTACATAAGATAAATAATGTATTTGACAACACCATAAAATACAAGTTGAGCAAATACCAATATTATTTACCTCATAACAACATATATGTAATGGTACATGGAAAAAATAACATAAATATTTAACATATCAAATATGTGTTAAATTGTAATATAACAATCATGTTATCTTATATAAACTGCACAATTATAGTCTTTATAATTGTTTACCATATATATATAAAATATGTTAGACGTACATAAATTTATGTACACGGGTAAATAAAAATTTAATTTTGTAGCAATATATGTTTTACGATGCATAGAAAAGAATATAAATATTCAACATATCTATATAATTATTTGTATGTATATACAGAAAAATAAATATTTGAATAATTGTTATTTTAGTTACATTATTATAAGGATATATTAAATATTATTCCCAGAAATTACATAAAATCTATTTTTTAAAAGTTTATATCAAAGTTTTAATTTTTAAAAACTTGTGTATATCTAATATAGTTTCTCTTTTTTTTGTTATGTCTCATTAAATGAAAAACGCACCACCTATAAATAATCTCCATATATGGTGCGGATACCCTCCAATCCGCTTTTCAATATTATTTAAGGCAATATTAAATGCAATAATACTCTTGATGTAATGAATTAATGGTGATTATTCAGCGAATTTTTTTGGTGATTAATACAATTGCCTTAAATCAACCAGATAAAATTATGTATAATTATGCTATAATTTTTTTTTTTCTAACATTGGGCCACAAATAGCCCATTAGCCAAGTTCTTGCAAATGCAAGCGAGGTAACTCGATCCCAAAATGTGTAAGTGCGCATGCTTCTTGTGGACTTACCACCTGCCACTAAGCTAAATGCCACTTGCAATTATGCTATAAATTTAGTAAATATTCAAATATAATAATTACCGGCGACTCTAGTAAAAATATTAAATAAAATTCAATTTTCTTTTTAAAATAATAACTAGAGAAGAAATAATATAGTAATTATTATATTGATTTTAAAAATAATTATGTTAACTTTTTCATATTACCTAGTTTTAAAAATCTTTTGAAAATAATAAATAAATTAAAGTAATAATAATAACAATTATATTTTTTCTTTTAATTATTCAAAAACTACACCGTTTATATTTTTACCAATTATATATTTTTATTTTACTTTTTTAATCAAAACCATATTTTTATTACACCGGATATCCCGTACTTGAATTATGCTGCAGTTTATCTTTATTATTAAAACTACAATTACCAATCAAAAGCCCTAGAGATAAAGAAAGAAAAAGAAGTTACAAAATCTTTAATATAAAGCAAGAAAGTTTGCCACTCTTCTGAGTCCTACACTATATTTCCTATCTTGGAACAATTCATTGTAAAGAAGACTTTGGTAATCATTTGAAACATGTTATTGTTTAGAGAAGCACTTCAAACTCTGTATGCAAGTGGATTATCCTATTTAATTTCTCGCATACCTATGTTGATTTCACACGTCATTGATTCTCTCTCTCTC
>JAKUCM010000777.1:0-14934 GCA_023374145.1 Lepidium sativum | reverse complement strand
AAACAAGTAACGAAGATATATTAGTCTACGTAAACATGTAGGGAAAGATTCCAGTGGTCCAGTGGTAATTGGACTTCAACAAAAGTCAAATTACTCGGAGGTCGTGGGCAAAGTCCGGGCTCTTTAAAAAAATTTTTTTTTTGAGACTTTTTTTTTGAGACTGAATAGAGACTTTCTTTTTGAAACTGAATAGAGACTTTTCTCCTTTGCTACTGAACAAAGATTGTGTGTGATCTCGGTCGCTAATGAGTAACACAAGTTGAGACTGATTAAAGAATGGTAGGCCTGTTAGTCACCATTCAGTAGCTAATCTTTGAGACTGTTTAGTGACTAATAGAGTTATCAGTCTCTAATTTAGTCTCTAATTTTGAGACTGATTGGAGACTAATTGTATAAATTGTCGGTTTTTTGGACCGCAACCATAGAAAATTCTTTCGAAAAATGGAATTAGAGATATGTTATGATGTTTGCACATCATGTTAGTCAAGTTTGAGGACTTGCAATTGGTTACGCATTAATTCATAACAAAAACGCATTGTTGATCACATGTATGAACTACTTAGATGGTATTACAATATATATGTCTCGTTCGGATCTTCAATTAATATATTTCATTTTATTCGTACATATAAAGTGTACAACCAACTTATATAACTTTATTCATCAAAAATAATGCTTTGACTTCGGCTTAATTCATCAATTTTGCTATTAGTTCATTTTCAGGAAATAAACGAAACACGAGCTTAAAACAAGTAACCAATGTATATTAGTCTACGTAAACATTTAACGAAAGAGTCCAGTGGTCCTGTGGTCATTGGACTACAAAAAAGACACATTACTCGGAGGTCGCGGGTTCAAGTCCCGGCTCCTTTAAAAAATTTTTTTTTTTTGAGACTTTTTTTTTTGAGACTCAATAGAGACTTTCTTCTTGAAACTGAATAGAGACTTTTCTCCTTTGCTACTGAACAATGATTGTGTGTGATCTCTGTCGCTAATCAGTAACACAAGTTAAGACTGATTAGAGACTGGTAGGCCTGTTAGTCACCATTCAGTAGCTAATCTTTGAGACTGTTTAGTGAGTAATAGAGTTATCAGTCTCAATTCAGTCTCTAAATATTGAGACTGATTGGAGACTAATTGTATAAATTGTCGGTTTTTTGGACCGCAACCATAGAAAATTGTTTCGAAATTGGAATTAGAGATATGTTATGATGTTTGTACTTCATGTTAGTCAAGTTTGAAGACTTGCAATTGGTTACACATTAATTCATAACAAGAACGCATTGTTGATCACATTTATGAATTACTTAGACGGTATTACAATATATATGTCTCGTTCGGACCTTTGATTTATATATTTCATTTTATTCGTACATATAAAGAGTACAACCAACTTATATAACTTTATTCATCAAAAATAATGCTTTGACTTCAGCTTAATTCTTCAATTTTGCTATTAGTTCATTTACGGGAAATAAACGAAACACGAGCTTAAAACAAGTAACCAATATATATTAGTCTACGTAAACATGTAAGGAAAGAGTCCAGTGGTCCAGTGGTCATTGGACTTCAACAAAAGTCAAATTACTCGGAGGTCGCGGGTAAAGTCAGAGCTCTTTTAAAAATTTTTTTTTGAGACTTTTTTATTTTAGTTTGAATAGAGACTTTCTTTTTGAAACTGAATAGAGACTTTTCTCCTTTGCTAATGAACAAAGATTGTTTGTGATCTCGGTCGCTAATCAGTAACACAAGTTGAGACTGATTAGAGAGTGGTAGGCTTGTTAGTCACCATTCAGTAGCTAATCTTTGAGACTGTTTAGTGACTAATAGAGTTATCAGTCTCAATTCAGTCTCTAAATATTGAGACTGATTGGAGACTAATTGTATAAATTGCCGGTTTTTTAGACCGCAACCATATAAAATTGTTTTGAAAATTGAATTAGAGATATGTTATGATGTTTGCACATCATGTTAATCAAGTTTGAGGACTTGCAATTGGTTACACATTAATTCATAACAAGAACGCATTGTTGATCACATTTATGAATTACTTAGACGGTATTACAATATATATGTCTCGTTCGGACCTTAGATTTATATATATTTCATTTTATTCGTACATATAAAGTGTACAACCAACTTATATAACTTTATTCATCAAAAATAATGCTTTGACTTCGGCTTAATTCATCAATTTTGCTATCAGTTCATTTACGGGAAATAAACGAAACACGAGCTTAAAACAAGTAACGAAGATATATTAGTCTACGTAAACATGTAAGGAAAGAGTCCAGTGGTCCAGTGGTAATTGGACTTCAACAAAAGTCAAATTACTCGGAGGTCGTGGGCAAAGTCCGGGCTCTTTAAAATTTTTTTTTTTTTGAGACTTTTTTTTTGAGACTGAATAGAGACTTTCGTTTTGAAACTGAATAGAGACTTTTCTCCTTTGCTACTGAACAAAGATTGTGTGTGATCTCTGTCGCTAATCAGTAACACAAGTTGAGACTGATTAGAGAAAGGTAGGCCTGTTAGTCACCATTCAGTAGCTAATCTTTGAGACTGTTTAGTGACTAATAGAGTTATCAGTCTCAATTCAGTCTCTAAATATTGAGACTGATTGGAGACTAATTGTATAAATTGTCGGTTTTTTGGACCGCAACCATAGAAAATTGTTTCGAAATTGGAATTAGAGATATGTTATGATGTTTGTACTTCATGTTAGTCAAGTTTGAAGACTTGCAATTGGTTACACATTAATTCATAACAAGAACGCATTGTTGATCACATTTATGAATTACTTAGACGGTATTACAATATATATGTCTCGTTCGGACCTTTGATTTATATATTTCATTTTATTCGTACATATAAAGAGTACAACCAACTTATATAACTTTATTCATCAAAAATAATGCTTTGACTTCAGCTTAATTCTTCAATTTTGCTATTAGTTCATTTACGGGAAATAAACGAAACACGAGCTTAAAACAAGTAACCAATATATATTAGTCTCCGTAAACATGTAAGGAAAGAGTCCAGTGGTCCAGTGGTCATTCGACTTCAACAAAAGTCAAATTACTCGGAGGTCGCGGGTAAAGTCAGAGCTCTTTTAAAAAATTTTTTTTGAGACTTTTTTATTTTAGTTTGAATAGAGACTTTCTTTTTGAAACTGAATAGAGACTTTTCTCCTTTGCTAATGAACAAAGATTGTTTGTGATCTCGGTCGCTAATCAGTAACACAAGTTGAGACTGATTAGAGAGTGGTAGGCTTGTTAGTCACCATTCAGTAGCTAATCTTTGAGACTGTTTAGTGACTAATAGAGTTATCAGTCTCAATTCAGTCTCTAAATATTGAGACTGATTGGAGACTAATTGTATAAATTGCCGGTTTTTTAGACCGCAACCATATAAAATTGTTTTAAAAATTGAATTAGAGATATGTTATGATGTTTGCACATCATGTTAATCAAGTTTGAGGACTTGCAATTGGTTACACATTAATTCATAACAAGAACGCATTGTTGATCACATTTATGAATTACTTAGACGGTATTACAATATATATGTCTCGTTCGGACCTTTGATTTATATATATTTCATTTTATTCGTACATATAAAGTGTACAACCAACTTATATAACTTTATTCATCAAAAATAATGCTTTGACTTCGGCTTAATTCATCAATTTTGCTATCAGTTCATTTACGGGAAATAAACGAAACACGAGCTTAAAACAAGTAACGAAGATATATTAGTCTACGTAAACATGTAGGGAAAGATTCCAGTGGTCCAGTGGTAATTGGACTTCAACAAAAGTCAAATTACTCGGAGGTCGTGGGCAAAGTCCGGGCTCTTTAAAAAAATTTTTTTTTTGAGACTTTTTTTTTGAGACTGAATAGAGACTTTCTTTTTGAAACTGAATAGAGACTTTTCTCCTTTGCTACTGAACAAAGATTGTGTGTGATCTCGGTCGCTAATGAGTAACACAAGTTGAGACTGATTAAAGAATGGTAGGCCTGTTAGTCACCATTCAGTAGCTAATCTTTGAGACTGTTTAGTGACTAATAGAGTTATCAGTCTCTAATTTAGTCTCTAATTTTGAGACTGATTGGAGACTAATTGTATAAATTGTCGGTTTTTTGGACCGCAACCATAGAAAATTCTTTCGAAAAATGGAATTAGAGATATGTTATGATGTTTGCACATCATGTTAGTCAAGTTTGAGGACTTGCAATTGGTTACGCATTAATTCATAACAAAAACGCATTGTTGATCACATGTATGAACTACTTAGATGGTATTACAATATATATGTCTCGTTCGGATCTTCAATTAATATATTTCATTTTATTCGTACATATAAAGTGTACAACCAACTTATATAACTTTATTCATCAAAAATAATGCTTTGACTTCGGCTTAATTCATCAATTTTGCTATTAGTTCATTTTCAGGAAATAAACGAAACACGAGCTTAAAACAAGTAACCAATGTATATTAGTCTACGTAAACATTTAACGAAAGAGTCCAGTGGTCCTGTGGTCATTGGACTACAAAAAAGACACATTACTCGGAGGTCGCGGGTTCAAGTCCCGGCTCCTTTAAAAAATTTTTTTTTTTTGAGACTTTTTTTTTTGAGACTCAATAGAGACTTTCTTCTTGAAACTGAATAGAGACTTTTCTCCTTTGCTACTGAACAATGATTGTGTGTGATCTCTGTCGCTAATCAGTAACACAAGTTAAGACTGATTAGAGACTGGTAGGCCTGTTAGTCACCATTCAGTAGCTAATCTTTGAGACTGTTTAGTGAGTAATAGAGTTATCAGTCTCAATTCAGTCTCTAAATATTGAGACTGATTGGAGACTAATTGTATAAATTGTCGGTTTTTTGGACCGCAACCATAGAAAATTGTTTCGAAATTGGAATTAGAGATATGTTATGATGTTTGTACTTCATGTTAGTCAAGTTTGAAGACTTGCAATTGGTTACACATTAATTCATAACAAGAACGCATTGTTGATCACATTTATGAATTACTTAGACGGTATTACAATATATATGTCTCGTTCGGACCTTTGATTTATATATTTCATTTTATTCGTACATATAAAGAGTACAACCAACTTATATAACTTTATTCATCAAAAATAATGCTTTGACTTCAGCTTAATTCTTCAATTTTGCTATTAGTTCATTTACGGGAAATAAACGAAACACGAGCTTAAAACAAGTAACCAATATATATTAGTCTACGTAAACATGTAAGGAAAGAGTCCAGTGGTCCAGTGGTCATTGGACTTCAACAAAAGTCAAATTACTCGGAGGTCGCGGGTAAAGTCAGAGCTCTTTTAAAAATTTTTTTTTGAGACTTTTTTATTTTAGTTTGAATAGAGACTTTCTTTTTGAAACTGAATAGAGACTTTTCTCCTTTGCTAATGAACAAAGATTGTTTGTGATCTCGGTCGCTAATCAGTAACACAAGTTGAGACTGATTAGAGAGTGGTAGGCTTGTTAGTCACCATTCAGTAGCTAATCTTTGAGACTGTTTAGTGACTAATAGAGTTATCAGTCTCAATTCAGTCTCTAAATATTGAGACTGATTGGAGACTAATTGTATAAATTGCCGGTTTTTTAGACCGCAACCATATAAAATTGTTTTGAAAATTGAATTAGAGATATGTTATGATGTTTGCACATCATGTTAATCAAGTTTGAGGACTTGCAATTGGTTACACATTAATTCATAACAAGAACGCATTGTTGATCACATTTATGAATTACTTAGACGGTATTACAATATATATGTCTCGTTCGGACCTTAGATTTATATATATTTCATTTTATTCGTACATATAAAGTGTACAACCAACTTATATAACTTTATTCATCAAAAATAATGCTTTGACTTCGGCTTAATTCATCAATTTTGCTATCAGTTCATTTACGGGAAATAAACGAAACACGAGCTTAAAACAAGTAACGAAGATATATTAGTCTACGTAAACATGTAAGGAAAGAGTCCAGTGGTCCAGTGGTAATTGGACTTCAACAAAAGTCAAATTACTCGGAGGTCGTGGGCAAAGTCCGGGCTCTTTAAAATTTTTTTTTTTTTGAGACTTTTTTTTTGAGACTGAATAGAGACTTTCGTTTTGAAACTGAATAGAGACTTTTCTCCTTTGCTACTGAACAAAGATTGTGTGTGATCTCTGTCGCTAATCAGTAACACAAGTTGAGACTGATTAGAGAAAGGTAGGCCTGTTAGTCACCATTCAGTAGCTAATCTTTGAGACTGTTTAGTGACTAATAGAGTTATCAGTCTCAATTCAGTCTCTAAATATTGAGACTGATTGGAGACTAATTGTATAAATTCTCGGTTTTTTGGACCGCAACCATAGAAAATTGTTTCGAAAATGGAATTAGAGATATGTTATGATGTTTTCACATCATGTTAGTCAAGTTTGAGGACTTGCAATTTGTTACACATTAATTCATAACAAGAACGCATTGTTGGTCACATTTATGAATTACTTAGACGGTATTACAATATATATGTCTCGTTCGGACCTTCGATTTATATATTTCATTTTATTCGTACATATAAAGTGTACAACCAAGTAATATAACTTTATTCATCAAAAATAATGCTTTGACTTCGGCGTAATTCATCAATTTTGCTGTTAGTTCATTTACGGGAAATAAACGAAACACGAGCTTAAAACAAGTAACCAATATATATTAGTCTACGTAAACATGTAAGGAAAGAGTCCAGTGGTCCAGTGGTCATTGGACTTCAACAAAAGTCAAATTACTCGGAGGTCGCGGGTAAAGTCCGAGCTCTTTTAAATTTTTTTTTTTTTGAGACTTTTTTTTTTTAGTTTGAATAGAGACTTTCTTTTTGAAACTGAATAGAGACTTTCCTCCTTTGCTACTGAACAAAGATTGTTTGTGATCTCGGTCGCTAATGAGTAACACAAGTTGAGACTGATTAGAGACTGGTAGGCCTGTTAGTCACCATTCAGTAGCTAATCTTTGAGACTGTTTAGTGACTAATAGAGTTATCAGTCTCTAATTTTGAGACTGATTGGAGACTAATTGTATAAATTGTCGGTTTTTTGGACCGCAACCATAGAAAATTCTTTCGAAAAATGGAATTAGAGATATGTTATGATGTTTGCACATCATGTTAGTCAAGTTTCAGGACTTGCAATTGGTTACGCATTAATTCATAACAAAAACGCATTGTTGATCACATGTATGAACTACTTAGATGGTATTACAATATATATGTCTCGTTCGGATCTTCAATTAATATATTTCATTTTATTCGTACATATAAAGTGTACAACCAACTTATATAACTTTATTCATCAAAAATAATGCTTTGACTTCGGCTTAATTCATCAATTTTGCTATTAGTTCATTTTCGGGAAATAAACGAAACACGAGCTTAAAACAAGTAACCAATGTATATTAGTCTACGTAAACATTTAACGAAAGAGTCCAGTGGTCCTGTGGTCATTGGACTACAAAAAAGACACATTAGTCGGAGGTCGCGGGTTCAAGTCCCGGCTCCTTTTTTAAATTTTTTTTTTTTGAGACTTTTTTTTTTGAGACTCAATAGAGACTTTCTTCTTGAAACTGAATAGAGACTTTTCTCCTTTGCTACTGAACAAAGATTGTGTGTGATCTCTGTCGCTAATCAGTAACACAAGTTAAGACTGATGAGAGACTGGTAGGCCTGTTAGTCACCATTCAGTAGCTAATCTTTGAGACTGTTTAGTGACTAATACAGTTATCAGTCTCAATTCAGTCTCTAAATATTGAGACTGATTGGAGACTAATTGTATAAATTGTCGGTTTTTTGGACCGCAACCATAGAAAATTGTTTCGAAATTGGAATTAGAGATATGTTATGATGTTTTTACTTCATGTTAGTCAAGTTTGAAGACTTGCAATTGGCTACACATTAATTCATAACAAGAACGAATTGTTGATCACATTTATGAATTACTTAGACGGTATTACAATATATATGTCTCGTTCGGACCTTTGATTTATATATTTCATTTTATTCGTACATATAAAGAGTACAACCAACTTATATAACTTTATTCATCAAAAATAATGCTTGGACTTCTGCTTAATTCTTCAATTTTGCTATTAGTTCATTTACGGGAAATAAACGAAACACAAGCTTAAAACAAGTAACCAATATATATTAGTCTACGTAAACATGTAAGGAAAGAGTCCAGTGGTCCAGTGGTCATTGGACTTCAACAAAAGTCAAATTACTCGGAGGTCGCGGGTAAAGTCCGAGCTCTTTTAAAATTTTTTTTTTTTGAGACTTTTTTTTTTAGTTTGAATAGAGACTTTCTTTTTGAAACTGAATAGAGACTTTCCTCCTTTGCTACTGAACAAAGATTGTTTGTGATCTCGGTCGCCAATCAGTAACACAAGTTGAGACTGATTAGAGACTGGTAGGCTTGTTAGTCACCATTCAGTAGCTAATCTTTGAGACTGTTTAGTGACTAATAGAGTTATCAGTCTCAATTCAGTCTCTAAATATTGAGACTGATTGGAGACTAATTTTATAAATTGTCGGTTATTTGGACCGCAACCATAGAAAATTGTTTCGAAAATGGAATTAGAGATATGTTATGATGTTTGCACATCATGTTAGTCAAGTTTGAGGACTTGCAATTGGTTACACATTAATTCATAACAAGTGCGCATTGTTGATCACATTTATGAATTACTTAGACGGTATTACAATATATATGTCTCGTTCGGACCTTTGATTTATATATATTTCATTTTATTCGTACATATAAATTGTACAACCAACTTATATAACTTTATTCATCAAAAATAATGCTTTGACTTCGGCTTAATTCATCAATTTTGCTATTAGTTCATTTACGGGAAATAAACGAAACACGAGCTTAAAACAAGTAACCAATATATATTAGTCTACGTAAATATGTAAGGAAAGAGTTCAGCGGTCCTGTGGTCATTGGACTACAAAAAAAGACACATTACTCAAAGGTCGCGGGTTCAAGTCCCGGCTCCTTTCTAAAATTTTTTTTTTTTGAGACTTTTTTTTTTTTGAGACTGAATAGAGACTTTCTTTTTGAATTTGAATAGAGAATTTTCTCCTTTGCTACTGAACAAAGATTGTGTGTGATCTCGGTCGCTAATCAGTAACACAAGTTGAGACTGATTAGAGAGTGGTAGGCTTGTTAGTCACCATTCAGTAGCTAATCTTTGAGACTGTTTAGTGACTAATAGAGTTATCAGTCTCAATTCAGTCTCTAAATATTGAGACTGATTGGAGACTAATTGTATAAATTGTCGGTTTTTTGGACCGCAACCATAGAAAATTGTTTCGAAAATGGAATTAGAGATATGTTATGATGTTTGCACATCATGTTAGTCAAGTTTGAGGACTTGCAATTTGTTACACATTAATTCATAACAAGAACGCATTGTTGGTCACATTTATGAATTACTTAGACGGTATTACAATATATATGTCTCGTTCGGACCTTCGATTTATATATTTCATTTTATTCGTACATATAAAGTGTACAACCAAGTAATATAACTTTATTCATCAAAAATAATGCTTTGACTTCGGCGTAATTCATCAATTTTGCTATTAGTTCATTTACGGGAAATAAACGAAACACGAGCTTAAAACAAGTAACCAAGATATATTAGTCTACGTAAACATGTAAGGAAAGAGTCCAGTGGTCCAGTGGTCATTGGACTTCAACAAAAGTCAAATTACTCGGAGGTCGTGGGTAAAGTCTGGGCTCTATAAAATTTTTTTTTTTTCGAGACTTTTTTTTGAGACTGAATAGAGACTTTCTTTTTGAAACTGAATAGAGACTTTTCTCCTTTGCTACTGAACAAAGATTGTGTGTGATCTCGGTCGCTAATGAGTAACACAAGTTGAGACTGATTAGAGACTGGTAGGCCTGTTAGTCACCATTCAGTAGCTAATCTTTGAGACTGTTTAGTGACTAATAGAGTTATCAGTCTCTAATTTTGAGACTGATTGGAGACTAATTGTATAAATTGTCGGTTTTTTGGACCGCAACCATAGAAAATTCTTTCGAAAAATGGAATTAGAGATATGTTATGATGTTTGCACATCATGTTAGTCAAGTTTGAGGACTTGCAATTGGTTACGCATTAATTCATAACAAAAACGCATTGTTGATCACATGTATGAACTACTTAGATGGTAGTACAATATATATGTCTCGTTCGGATCTTCAATTAATATATTTCATTTTATTCGTACATATAAAGTGTACAACCAACTTATATAACTTTATTCATCAAAAATAATGCTTTGACTTCGGCTTAATTCATCAATTTTGCTATTAGTTCATTTACGGGAAATAAACGAAACACGAGCTTAATACAAGTAACCAATATATATTAGTCTACGTAAACATTTAACGAAAGAGTCCAGTGGTCCTGTGGTCATTGGACTACAAAAAAGACACATTACTCGGAGGTCGCGGATTCAAGTCCCGGCTCCTTTTTTAAATTTTTTTTTTTTGAGACTTTTTTTTTTGAGACTCAATAGAGACTTTCTTCTTGAAACTGAATAGAGACTTTTCTCCTTTGCTACTGAACAAAGATTGTGTGTGATCTCTGTCGCTAATCAGTAACACAAGTTAAGACTGATGAGAGACTGGTAGGCCTGTTAGTCACCATTCAGTAGCTAATCTTTGAGACTGTTTAGTGACTAATAGAGTTATCAGTCTCAATTCAGTCTCTAAATATTGAGACTGATTGGAGACTAATTGTATAAATTCTCGGTTTTTTGGACCGCAACAATAGAAAATTGTTTCGAAAATGGAATTAGAGATATGTTATGATGTTTTCACATCATGTTAGTCAAGTTTGAGGACTTGCAATTTGTTACACATTAATTCATAACAAGAACGCATTGTTGGTCACATATATGAATTACTTAGACGGTATTACAATATATATGTCTCGTTCGGACCTTCGATTTATATATTTCATTTTATTCGTACATATGAAGTGTACAACCAAGTAATATAACTTTATTCATCAAAAATAATGCTTTGACTTCGGCGTAATTCATCAATTTTGCTATTAGTTCATTTACGGGAAATAAACGAAACACGAGCTTAAAACAAGTAACCAAGATATATTAGTCTACGTAAACATGTAAGGAAAGAGTCCAGTGGTCCAGTGGTCATTGGACTTCAACAAAAGTCAAATTACTCGGAGGTCGTGGGTAAAGTCCGGGCTCTTTAAAAATTTTTTTTTTTGAGACTTTTTTTTTGAGACTGAATAGAGACTTTCTTTTTGAAACTGAATAGAGACTTTTCTCCTTTGCTACTGAACAAAGATTGTGTGTGATCTCGGTCGCTAATGAGTAACACAAGTTGAGACTGATTAGAGACTGGTAGGCCTGTTAGTCACCATTCAGTAGCTAATCTTTGAGACTGTTTAGTGACTAATAGAGTTATCAGTCTCTAATTTTGAGACTGATTGGAGACTAATTGTATAAATTGTCGGTTTTTTGGACCGCAACCATAGAAAATTCTTTCGAAAAATGGAATTAGAGATATGTTATGATGTTTGCACATCATGTTAGTCAAGTTTCAGGACTTGCAATTGGTTACGCATTAATTCATAACAAAAACGCATTGTTGATCACATGTATGAACTACTTAGATGGTATTACAATATATATGTCTCGTTCGGATCTTCAATTAATATATTTCATTTTATTCGTACATATAAAGTGTACAACCAACTTATATAACTTTATTCATCAAAAATAATGCTTTGACTTCGGCTTAATTCATCAATTTTGCTATTAGTTCATTTTCGGGAAATAAACGAAACACGAGCTTAAAAGAAGTAACCAATGTATATTAGTCTACGTAAACATTTAACGAAAGAGTCCAGTGGTCCTGTGGTCATTGGACTACAAAAAAAGACACATTAGTCGGAGGTCGCAGGTTCAAGTCCCGGCTCCTTTTTTAAATTTTTTTTTTTGAGACTTTTTTTTTTGAGACTCAATAGAGACTTTCTTCTTGAAACTGAATAGAGACTTTTCTCCTTTGCTACTGAACAAAGATTGTGTGTGATCTCTGTCGCTAATCAGTAACACAAGTTAAGACTGATGAGAGACTTGTAGGCCTGTTAGTCACCATTCAGTAGCTAATCTTTGAGACTGTTTAGTGACTAATAGAGTTATCAGTCTCAATTCAGTCTCTAAATATTGAGACTGATTGGAGACTAATTGTATAAATTGTCGGTTTTTTGGACCGCAACCATAGAAAATTGTTTCGAAATTGGAATTAGAGATATGTTATGATGTTTTTACTTCATGTTAGTCAAGTTTGAAGACTTGCAATTGGCTACACATTAATTCATAACAAGAACGAATTGTTGATCACATTTATGAATTACTTAGACGGTATTACAATATATATGTCTCGTTCGGACCTTTGATTTATATATTTCATTTTATTCGTACATATAAAGAGTACAACCAACTTATATAACTTTATTCATCAAAAATAATGCTTGGACTTCTGATTAATTCTTCAATTTTGCTATTAGTTCATTTACGGGAAATAAACGAAACACAAGCTTAAAACAAGTAACCAATATATATTAGTCTACGTAAACATGTAAGGAAAGAGTCCAGTGGTCCAGTGGTCATTGGACTTCAACAAAAGTCAAATTACTCGGAGGTCGCGGGTAAAGTCCGAGCTCTTTTAAAATTTTTTTTTTTGAGACTTTTTTTTTTAGTTTGAATAGAGACTTTCTTTTTGAAACTGAATAGAGACTTTCCTCCTTTGCTACTGAACAAAGATTGTTTGTGATCTCGGTCGCTAATCAGTAACACAAGTTGAGACTGATTAGAGACTGGTAGGCTTGTTAGTCACCATTCAGTAGCTAATCTTTGAGACTGTTTAGTGACTAATAGAGTTATCAGTCTCAATTCAGTCTCTAAATATTGAGACTGATTGGAGACTAATTTTATAAATTGTCGGTTATTTGGACCGCAACCATAGAAAATTGTTTCGAAAATGGAATTAGAGATATGTTATGATGTTTGCACATCATGTTAGTCAAGTTTGAGGACTTGCAATTGGTTACACATTAATTCATAACAAGTGCGCATTGTTGATCACATTTATGAATTACTTAGACGGTATTACAATATATATGTCTCGTTCGGACCTTTGATTTATATATATTTCATTTTATTCGTACATATAAAGTGTACAACCAACTTATATAACTTTATTCATCAAAAATAATGCTTTGACTTCGGCTTAATTCATCAATTTTGCTATTAGTTCATTTACGGGAAATAAACGAAACACGAGCTTAAAACAAGTAACCAATATATATTAGTCTACGTAAATATGTAAGGAAAGAGTTCAGCGGTCCTGTGGTCATTGGACTACAAAAAAAGACACATTACTCAAAGGTCGCGGGTTCAAGTCCCGGCTCCTTTCTAAAATTTTTTTTTTTTGAGACTTTTTTTTTTTTGAGACTGAATAGAGACTTTCTTTTTGAATTTGAATAGAGAATTTTCTCCTTTGCTACTGAACAAAGATTGTGTGTGATCTCGGTCGCTAATCAGTAACACAAGTTGAGACTGATTAGAGAGTGGTAGGCTTGTTAGTCACCATTCAGTAGCTAATCTTTGAGACTGTTTAGTGACTAATAGAGTTATCAGTCTCAATTCAGTCTCTAAATATTGAGACTGATTGGAGACTAATTGTATAAATTGTCGGTTTTTTGGACCGCAACCATAGAAAATTGTTTCGAAAATGGAATTAGAGATATGTTATGATGTTTGCACATCATGTTAGTCAAGTTTGAGGACTTGCAATTTGTTACACATTAATTCATAACAAGAACGCATTGTTGGTCACATTTATGAATTACTTAGACGGTATTACAATATATATGTCTCGTTCGGACCTTCGATTTATATATTTCATTTTATTCGTACATATAAAGTGTACAACCAAGTAATATAACTTTATTCATCAAAAATAATGCTTTGACTTCGGCGTAATTCATCAATTTTGCTATTAGTTCATTTACGGGAAATAAACGAAACACGAGCTTAAAACAAGTAACCAAGATATATTAGTCTACGTAAACATGTAAGGAAAGAGTCCAGTGGTCCAGTGGTCATTGGACTTCAACAAAAGTCAAATTACTCGGAGGTCGTGGGTAAAATCTGGGCTCTATAAAATTTTTTTTTTTTCGAGACTTTTTTTTGAGACTGAATAGTAGAGACTTTCTTTTTGAAACTGAATAGAGACTTTTCTCCTTTGCTACTGAACAAAGATTGTGTGTGATCTCGGTCGCTAATGAGTAACACAAGTTGAGACTGATTAGAGACTGGTAGGCCTGTTAGTCACCATTCAGTAGCTAATCTTTGAGACTGTTTAGTGACTAATAGAGTTATCAGTCTCTAATTTTGAGACTGATTGGAGACTAATTGTATAAATTGTCGGTTTTTTGGACCGCAACCATAGAAAATTCTTTCGAAAAATGGAATTAGAGATATGTTATGATGTTTGCACATCATGTTAGTCAAGTTTGAGGACTTGCAATTGGTTACGCATTAATTCATAACAAAAACGCATTGTTGATCACATGTATGAACTACTTAGATGGTAGTACAATATATATGTCTCGTTCGGATCTTCAATTAATATATTTCATTTTATTCGTACATATAAAGTGTACAACCAACTTATATAACTTTATTCATCAAAAATAATGCTTTGACTTCGGCTTAATTCATCAATTTTGCTATTAGTTCATTTTCAGGAAATAAACGAAACACGAGCTTAAAACAAGTAACCAATGTATATTAGTCTACGTAAACATTCTCT
>JAKUCM010000776.1:0-70038 GCA_023374145.1 Lepidium sativum | reverse complement strand
GATGACCCCAATGCAATCCATAATACTCAGTCTTCTCAGATTTCCACCCTAGACCAGCTCGTTGATGTTGATATTGATGTTGTACTCCACCGTTTTGCTGCAAGGGTTTGAATTGATCTACATTCTTTGATGAACCAATAGCCTTGATAAACTTCATCTCTGCGGATTCCTTTCCTTTATAACCCAAACCAGAACTATCATTAGATGTCCTTCCAATAGTCAATAGATAGTCTAAATCCTTTGTTCCTTTAGACAACAATCTGATCTGCTTCATCTGCTCTAACAATCTACTTTCCAGCTCTGCAACCCGTTTGTCCATCATCAGACGTTTATTTTCGTCTTGTGTTTTAACCCAAGATGTCACCAACATGCTCATCTTATCTTCTGTAGTCATATCAAAATCGTCATCAGACTCTAAATCGTCTGTATCAGTTCCTTGGTGTATTCTCACCAGCCTTTTGACCTTCAGGAATAATGTCTGCGTTTTCTAGTTCTTCCTTGTTGTCTTCCATTTCCACAATGCCAAAATGAGCTACAAAGTGGTTCAGAATGTTATCATACTCGTCACTGTCACTATCACTATCACTCAGAGTAGTGATTGCTGATTTTCCACTTAATTTGGACAGGTATTCATTCTTGGTATGTCCATATCCCTTACACTCATAACATTGTATAGCCATCTTCCTCTTGGCTGATGGACATGCAGATTTAAAGTGTCCATAACCTTGACATTCAAGACACTGTTTGTCAGCTCTGTAGTTGTCTCTATCAGCTGTTGGCTTAGCATACGCCTGATATTCCTTCCTTTTCTCTCTTTCAGCTTTCCGAAGGAACTTTTTCACAAATAATCCAACTTGCTCTTCGAGATTTTCAACTGACTCCGTGTTGTGAGCTGTTTTTTCAGATACAAGAGCAATACTCTTTCCTTTAGTGGTTTCTTCCTTTGATGTGATCTGAAGCTCATATGCTTGCATCATACCAACAACCTGATCAAATCTCATTGTGTCAGAGTTCTGTGACACTTCTAGAGCTGATCGATGACCATGAAATTTAGTTGGAAGACATCTTAAGAACTTTTTAACCAACTTCTTGTCTTTGTACGTTTTGCCCAAGATCAATGCTTCGTGTGCTAGAGCTGACAACGTACTGCTAAATTCTTCAACCGTCTCATCTTCACCCATTGTCAGATTCTCGAATCGTGAGGCCAAGATGTCAATCCGAGTTCTTTTCACACTACTAGTACCCTCAAAACCTACTTCAAGAATATCCCATGCCTCTTTTGCACTTTTACAGCCTTGTACTCTTTTGAACTGATTGTTGTGCAGAGAGCTGAAAATGGTTGACAAGGCTTTGAAATTCCATTTAGCATACGATTTCTCCTCTGCAGTCCACTGTTTTCTGGGCTTTGGGACAGTAGCACTGTCTGCATCTTTGACAACAGGATGTTCCCATCCTTCTTCAACCGCAAGCCACGCATCAGAATCAATACCCTGTATATGATGAGCCATCTAGACTTTCCAGTGTCCATAGTTGTCTGGATCCAACTTAAGTGTTTTTTGCAACGACAACTAACTGTTGCTGTGAATTCTCCATCTCGCCCTCAGGATCTAACACCTGCAAACAATAACAAACGTTATGCGGCGACCTGCTCTGATACCAATTGAAAAGGCAGAGAATTCAATTAAATTGCAAACAACAATCAGATCACTTTGAAATACGATTTATTAAGCAATATTATTTTCTTACAAAAGAACTATTCTTGTTGGAATTATTTTACTCGAGAAACCAACCTAAATCTATTTCAAAAACCCTAATCGATAACCTAGGCTCAATTCATTAATCTCTCTAAAATTTTCCCCTACGTTCTTAGATAATTAAGTTTACAATTAACCTCTCTATTTATAGGCACAAGAGACAAAACTTCTTGCCCTAAAATCTCTCCAACGATTTCCTTATCACAAAGAAGATATTTTCCTTTTTCTTCTCTTGATAAGATCTTCCAAATATTCACTAACAAACTTGAAGATATTTTCCTTTTTCTTCTCTTGATAAGATCTTCCAAATATTCTCTAACAAACTTATCCTCTCTCACGCATCTTCATAGGTGAAACTAACTCACTTTGACCTATGTTCTTTTCCCTTAACCAGTTGTTTCACTGAGAATGTGGTGGAACTTACTTTCAAAAGGGATGCAAAAAATAAGTTAGAAGTAGCCCTTAATGTAGAAAACAACACATAGCAGAAGATCCTAAATTATAAATCATTGTGTTGATGCTTGGGATTCATTATATTGTGTTATGCTGTTTGCAAAACCCTCGCGTGACCAAGTAACTTTCTGAGGCTTCTGTATTGCCTGCACCAGATACAAAACAAAGTAAGGGTAAGAAACGGACAAATAGCAAGTCATGTGGTTGAAGCATGTGAATTACATCTCCCATTTTAGGTCTCTGTTTTACCTCGGGGGTCGACACAGCGCAAAGCAACCAACACAATTCATTTCAGTTCCTTTATTGTAGGAAACTCAGGTATGATCAAGAACATCAACTATCATTTGATTCGCCACCATTTCTTTGATCCAATCCACTAGATAAACCTGCAGCCAAGAACAACATTGTTTCAGGTAAGCTAACAATAGCTTTTGTGATAACCTATGAATTGTATCTTCACTCTCACATGTTGTAAACTTTGGTCTACAGAGAGTCTCCCAGAGACAAGCTCCATTATCAAAGTCCCAAAGCAATGAACGTCGATTTTCTCATATAGGTTACCAGGTGAAGGAATAAAAGTTGAGTTCATTGATATCTCACTGTGACTGTAGGTGAGTCCAACATCAAGTATCTTAGGGTTCCATTTGTAATCAAGAAGAATCTTGCTTGGTCTTATGTCTTGATGACTGATCTTGGGTTCAATGTCTTCATAAAGATATGCAAGACTGATCAGAAGACAAACATAATCAACCACAATGGTGTATTGCAATCATTCATTTATAAGATAGAAATCAATAAAAGAAAATCATCAAACCCTTTTGCGACTCCTTGGATGATCTCCATCCTCTTTCTCCAGCCTAGAGATTGATTTCTCCTCGCTGATCCATGAAGCCATTCATGCAAATCTCCCTTCTCTGCATACTCATACACAAGAACCCTACAACATATTATGACCTGAGAGTCTGCGTTTTAACGCCAATCTGCAGAGGTATCAATGTACATATACATACCTCTCGTCTTCCTCAATGCAGTCCAAGTAGTCTCACTATATTATTGTGTCTAAAGTTTGCAATCATCTCAGCTCTTGTTATGAAATCATTATGTGCCATACCTGATTTAATCTTGTCTATCAAATTATTAAGATAATTTAAGATATAAAGTATGATGAGATCAAGCAAAAAATGTTAAAACCTTTGATGGATGGGTAAGAACCGTTTGACAGCAAGAGTGTGTTGAGAGAGTTTGTATTGGATCAATTTTGATCTTTGTGATGATATGATTATGTTCATAACTCTCAAGGCTTTGTGGTGATAAAGATGATGAATCGATGAGAGTGTAAGCAGTGATCTCGAGGCTACTTTGTCTGCATTTTCGTGTAAGTTGTTTTGTTTCTAAATGTGTTTTTTGAAAGAGTCAAGAAGGTTTAGTAGTAAGTATCTAACGAACTTTCTTTGACTTTTTCTAAATTAACTAATATCAAAGAGTTTTTAGGGCTTACCATCGATAAAAAAGGATCTCTTTGACATTTTTTAGATACTAAGACCAGCTCCAACCCAGGTCTTTTACTAAGTTTTTTATCTAAAAAAATTATTAAAATAATCAAAAAAGAAGTAAGAGAAAAAGGAGAGTCTCTTGTTTAAGAGTTTCAAAAGAGTCTTTACTCACTCTTTAAGATACTTTCATGCAATGTGGCTTTATTTGATTGAAGAACCTCTTAAATAATATTTAAGAAAATAAAATTTCAATAAAAGTATTAATATTTTATTGTAGGAGACTCTTAATTAATAACTCTATGGATGAAGATGCTCTAATATTTAGGCATGCGCCTTGCATAGAGCTAAATTGTGAATTGATTCAGTTTGATTCTAAATGTAACCATTCAAGTTTCTAATTTTTTTAATTAACTTGAAAAATTAGGTTTTATGAATTCAAAGTTAATTTTTCGAATAACCAAAAACCTACTTTTGTAGAATTAGTTTTTAGAAAACAAAAATCAAAAATCTATAAAAAAAACTAAAAAAATATTAAGAGTTCTTATTCTTAATATGTTTGTTTTACTCAAAAACTAAATCCAAGAACTATGATTATTTTTTCTCAAAAAACTACTGATCCGCCAAAATATAAAGAATTATAACAGCATTAGTAGAAACAATACAAAGCTTAGACAAATACAGACTAAAACATATATAAAATGTTTCCGCGCGAAATATTTTAAACGCTAGAACTTTCAAATAGGAAGTGTACTTGCATTCTCAAATCTGGAATATATCATAAACTAATCATATTTCTATTGCCTCATGGATGGATTGAATAGAGAGGTCACTTTAGACCAAATGGTTTGAGTTTTTATAAAACTTCCGCTTCAGAATCATGAGAGGAGGAGAATCTTAGATTTAAAAACTTATGAAGAGAAAAGATAATTTTTAATTAGGGATTAAAAGATGATGAGAAATCTTTTTGATGAATACTTTGTATTTCATTCAATTATAAACACTATACAATTGCTTACAATCAGAGCTTCTTAAGACTCGGGAGATTTTAACATATAAACTTTTTTGATAAAAGATATTGAATATATATAAACAACATTGTTTAACAAATATACATAATATATTAACAACATTGAAGAAGAATATTCTATAGTCTAATACTCTCTCACAGTCGTAGTGTTAGTCTTTGAATGACAGCAAGACTGGTCTTAAACTGATTGAAAAGTTTTGTAGGTAGGACTTTAGTGAAGATATTAGCATATTCATGAGAAGCCGGAACATGAAATACTCGAACCTCACCTTTGGTTACCTTCTCACAGACGAAGTGAATATCTATCTCAATATGTTTGGTTCGTTGATATTGGACTGGTTATTGGATAGATAGATTGCACTAATGTTGTCATAAAACACTAATGTTGTCTTCGTAAGTGGACAATGGAAATCAAGTACAAGATTTCGAAGCCAACATGTCTCTGCAACGGCATTAGCAACTGCTTTGTACTCAGCCTCAACACTGGATCGAGAGGTGGTGCTTTGTCGTTTGGACGACCAAGAGATGAATGTGTCACCAAGATACAGACAATACCCAGAAGTGGACTTTTGTGTGGAAGGACAAGCCAACCCGAATTTGCATCTAAATACGCTGTCAATTGAACTGGTGATTATTTGGTGTTCCTTTGATGTATCTCGAGATACAATTCAAGGCATGAAGATGAGCCTCTCTTAGATCATGCATGAAAAGACAGCTTTGTTTTACTGTGTAACTAATATCCGGTCTTGTAAACGTTAAGTATTATAGTGTTCCGGCTAAGCTCCTTTAGAGAGTCAAATTTGCTACCTTTGGACCAGTTTCTACAGCTAGTTTGGAGATTATATCGACTGGTGTAGCAAGTGACTTACAGTCTTGCACCTCTGCTCTTTGTAATATGCCTTTTGCATAATGTTCTTGACTCACGAAAATATATGAAGTGTTGTATTCAACCGCTATACCAAGTTTATAGCTCAATTTTCCTGAATGAAACATTGGGAACTCTTGCTTTAAAGTGTCGGTATTGCTTTATTTTACTTCCTGTGATGAAGCAATCATAACAATGTCGTCGACGTAGAGTAACAAATACGCGATCTCTCTACCACGTTTAAGCACAAACAGAGAGTCATCACTTCGACTTTGAAAACAAAAAACCATTTTTTTGCGACATTAGCAAACTGAGCATTTCAAGCGCTCGGAGCTTGTTTAAATTCGTAAAATTGCCTTGTTTAACATGCACACATAATCAGGTTGTTCCTTGTCAACAAAACCTGTTGGTTGATGCACATACACATTTTTTTGAAGATTTCTATAAATAAATGCATTTTGGACTTGAAGTTTGTTTACCAGCCAGTTTCTTTCAACAACGAAGTTAAGAACCGCTCGAATAATTTTAACAACTGGGCTGAACTTCTCATTAAAGTATATTCCTTGCTCGTGTGATTGGCCACAAGTATTGACTTGTATTGAAATAACGTGTCGTCAGCGTTGAACTTGTGTTTGAATAGCCAAATCGAGTTGTCAATGTTTGTACCTGCATGTCTAGGCACTAAACTCCAAGTCTTAGTTTTAATGGAAGCATTGTACTCCGTAGTCATTGATGGATTCCAATTGGGATCCATTATAATCTGTTTATAACCTTTTGGCAAAGAAGAAAGATTGTCAACATTAAGAGTAAAAATCTGTTTTGGTTTTCTTATTCCTTACTGAGATCTTGTAACCATCCGTTGAGTTAGAGGATCATGAAAAATAGGATGGGATAAAGGAAGAGGTTTGTAGGAAGATTGAAAGGTGGAGCTAGAGAAATTGAGTAGGAAGAAATAATATGTTGTTTTGAGTGGAGAAGGTTTTGTTTCGATTAGATTCAAATCAAGAGGTGATGGAGTTTGAGGGTTTGTGATGGACTTTGGATTTTCATTAAAAGTAACATGTCTCAGCGAGACGAAACGACTTTTCAAGTTTTGAGATTGAAACATCGATATCCTTTTATGAAGCAAATGATAACACATGAAAATGGAAAGGATAGAACATGCTTCTAGTTTATTTGTGAGATTGGCGTGAGGAAAACAAAAAAAACCTAAAACTCGAAGATTAGAATAAGAGGTTGTTTCCCAAAAAGAAATGTGAAAGAAATTTTATTGTTGACTGCAGAAGAAGGAGAAATATTAAGAATTTGGACAACTGTATTGAAAGCTTCCTATATGTAAATTTATATATTAATGATTTCCAGATTATGAAATCTGTCCCAACTTCTCTAGATTTGTGTTAATTCAACAAACAAATCATTTCTTAATGAAGAAGAAAGACTAACCTTGATCCATTGCTTTAATGATGGTGTGGTTCAATCCTTTTGATTTTATCTTTCCTTTAACCTTTAAACTCTAATCGATCCTTTGATGGACAAGGATCTTAAACTCTTTACAGTTTTCTTTTTGTGTATCAGAGAAGTTTTTCTCTTTATCTCTTACGCTTCTCTTTTTCTCTTACGCTTCTCTTTTTCTTCTCATTTTTATGAAGACGTAACCGTACGTCTATATATATATGACACACAACACTACTATATATATATACATATGGTTAAATATATAATACATTAATCAATTACCATATATATATACAACTTTATATAATGTTAATTTGTAAGGAAGGAGGGTTATCAATACACCCGATTCTAATGTTATTATCTGAAACTCATCCATCACGGTATCGACTTTTATATTAGAATCTTTAACTTTAATATGAACTTCAATTTTATCATTAAACCGAAAAACACATCGGCCACATGTAACGGGAAATATTTTTACATTCTCCCACTTGGTCGTTGTGTTGACTTAACGGTTTAATATCTATAATGCACACTTTATATCAAGTTCATTAATCCTTTAATTATCGTAGTAAAATCAGAACTGATCGAATCATGGTGGTTGCCCATCATTTAACGACAAGTTTCCTTCCACGTATCACAAATCAATTTTAACTTCACTTATTTTTCTTTCTTTAGTATTGAGAGAAACTTAAATCTCAAATACTCATGTCATCTTTAAACTGAAAGAATGTATACATATACTATAATGATAACATGTTTAATATATAAAAAAAAAAAGAAGAAACATATCCTTAAGTGAATTCAGAGTTTTACAAATATAATGAGCATAGCACAACTAAAATAGCAAGGTCTTATCTATAACACTCATACGCTTTACATGGCCAGTAAACATCTTGGGTGACAATCCCTTAGTTAACGGATCCGCTACCATCATGTTCGTCCTAATGTGCTCAAAAGTTACTCTTTGTTTCTGTACTTCTTCTTTCACAGACAAGTACTCTAACTCCATGTACTTAGCACCTTTCGAGTACTTATCGTTTTTAGAAAAGAAGACAGCTGCATAATTATCACAATAAATTCTCAGCGGCTTGGATATGTTGTCGACAATCCCAAGTCCTGAGATAAAGTTCTGCAACCACAATGCATGAACTGTGGCTTCAAAGCATGCCACAAATTCGGCCTCCATAGTGGAAGTAGCAATGACAGACTGCTTTCCACTTTTCCAAGATACTGCTCCTCCAGCTAACAAGAACAAGTAGCAAAATGTCGATTTTCTGCTGTCGACACATCCGGCATAATCTGAATCTGAATATCCGATGATCTCTAGGTTGTCAGATCTTTTGTACGTAAGCATGAGCTCTTTGGTGCCTTGCAAGTACCTGAGAACTTTCTTTGCAGCTTTCCAGTGGTCCATTCCAGGATTACTTTGATATCGACCCAACATACCAACAGCAAAGGTGATATCTGGCCGAGTACATGTCTGAACGTAGTTCAAACTCCCAACCACTGATGCATAAGGAATTCTTTCCATTTCTTTACGCTCTAATTCATTCTTTGGACATTGCATTTTACTGAACTTGTCTCCCTTCTGAATTGGAGCTTTTCCTGCAGAGCATTTTTCCATGTTATATCTCTCTAAAATCTTATTGATATATCCTTTTTGAGACAAACTTAACAATCCTTGTGATCTATCTCGACTTATTTCTATTCCGATCACATAAGATGCCTCACCCATATCTTTCATTTCAAAGTTTTTGGAGAGATATTTCCTTATATCACATAGCATGTCCATGTCATTTGCAGCAAGCAAAATATCATCAACATATAAGACCAATATAAGGAACTTGCTCCCACTGACTTTCATGTAGATACACTGACCAACAATGATCTCTACAAAACCATATGCCGTAATGATATCATTAAACTTTAAATACCATTGTCTGGAAGCTTATTTTAATCCATATATTGACTTTCTCAGCTTACACACCATATGTTCTTTTCCTGTAACCACAAACCCTTCAGGTTGGTCCATATATACTTCTTCCTCAAGCTCTCCATTAAGAAAGGCGGTTTTTACATCCATTTGGTGAAGCTCTAAATCATAATGAGCGACCAAACCCAAAACAATCCTTAGAGAATCCTTCTTAGAAACTGGAGAGAAGGTCTCTTTATAGTCAATGCCGTCTTTCTGGGTGAAACCTTTAGCAACAAGACGAGCCTTGTATCTTTCAATGTTACCGTTTAAGTCACGTTTAATCTTAAAAACCCATTTACATCCAACAGTTTTGAAACTGTCAGGCAACTCTACTAAGTCCCATACATAATTAACACCCATAGAAGTCATTTCTTCTTTTGAGGCATTTAACCACTTTTCAGAATTGTCACTTTCCATGGCCTTTTGGAATGTTTTCGGGTCTTCATCAAGGCTTAAGTCACATTCACTTTCAATAGCATAGATCACATAGTCATTTGATATGGCAGATTTTCTTTCTCTTACAGATCGCCTTAAAGATTCTTGTGTTACACTACTCTCTCCTTGAATTGTGACTGGTTCATTATCTAGTTCGACATCTAGTGGAATTGTAACTTGATTGTGTTGTAGTATTGTGTCATTTGACTTTGCTGAAACAATAGGAACAACAACTTGAGGTGCAATGACAGGTGAAGATTTTTCAACCTGAACTTCTTTAATGTGCACCTTTCTTTGTTCACCACTCCCACTAGTTTGATCATTCTCAATGAACCGAGCATTACCTGTTTCAACTATTCTCGTACTATGGTTAGGACAATAAAATACATAGCCTTTCGACTTTTCAGGATAGCCAATGAAAAATCCACTGACAGTCCTAGAATCAAGTTTCTTTTCATGTGGGTTATATGGTTTTACTTCTGCTGGACAACCCCAAATGTCGTAAACTAGGTTTCCTTCCCATCCACAGTTCAAAAGGAGTCTTAGGAACTGTCTTACTAGGAACCCGGTTCAGTAAATACGTTGCAGTATTTAATGCATATACCCATAACGAAAGGGGTAAAGAACAACTACTTAACATACTCCTAACCATATCCATTAAAGTACGGTTTCGCCTTTCAGCTACACCATTCTGCTGAGGTGTTCCGGGCATTGTGTATTGAGCACATATGCCTCTACGTTCAAGTAACTTTGCAAATGGACCAGGACATTGTCCATTTTCAGTGAATTTTCCATAAAACTCACCGCCTCTATCAGATCTCACTACTTTTACTTTGCTTTCTAACTGCCTTTCTACTTCATCAATGAACACCTCTAGGACATCCACTGACTTAGATTTTTCATGCAGTAGATAAGTATATCCATAACGTGAATAATCATCAATAAAGGTGATGAAGTATTTTTCACTGCTCCAAGAGGGAGCATCAAAAGGGCCACATATATTGGTGTGTATTAATTCTAGAAGTTGAGTACTTCTTGTGGCTGGTCTCTTTGTTATATGTTTAGTATGCTTTCCTTTAATGTTGTCTATACACACATCTAGGTCACTGAAATCCAATGGAGGAAGAATTTCATTTTTTATCAAACTCATCATTCTTTCTTTGGAAATGTGGCCTAATCTCTGATGCCACAAGTAAGCTGAGCTTATGTTAGATGCACTATGCTTAATGCCTTGATTCTCAACATTAAACAAAGATTCAGAAAACTTTATATCAAGATTGAATTTATAAAGTGAATCAAACTTTGTACCACTACCATAGAAGTAATCATTTCGATACATAGAGAAAACACCATGTCCAATCTTAAAATTAAAACATAAATAATCCAACCTACTTACGGAAACAAGATTTCTAGCACACTCAGATACAAAAAGACAACCTTCGAGATCTACATGACAACCGGTATCTAAGATCAACCTATAAGTCCCAATGCCTTTAATTTGTGTGCCTTCATCCGGTTCCCCATGAACAAGTACTGCCAGGTCCTCTTATGGGCTGGATCGAACTGAATCCCTGTTCAATATGAGACACATGAGTAGATGCACCAGAATCTAACCACCAAGTATTTTTAGGCACTTCAACAAGGTTCAATTCAGAACAAACATATAAATGTTGTGTACCTTTCTTATCGAACCATGCCTTTCTTTTCGGACAGTCTTTCTTGAAGTGTCCCATTTTCTTGCAAAAGAAGCACTTCCTTTCCTTTTGGATTTGACTTTCGGGTCGTTTCATGAAAGTTTTATCCTTCTTTTTGTCCTTAACACTTGATTTCTTTATGTTGCTGCTGGCACTTCCAAAGCCTGCGAAAAGAGCAACTTGGTCGTTCAACTTCTTTAATCTCCCTTCCTCTTGAACGAGCATAGCCTTCAATACCTGATAGTTCCATTTATCTTTAATGGTGTTATAGTTCACCTGAAACTGGCTAAACTCAAGAGGTAGAGAGTTCATAACGAATTGGACCAAGAATGGCTCATCAACTTTCATTCCCAAGGCTGTTAACTTTGATGCCAAGTTAGACATGTGCGTCACATGATCATGGATTGGTTGGGACCAGTCAAACTTTTTCGTAGTTAGCTCACTCATGAGACTTCCTACAATCGACTTGTCCGCCAATTCCGATTGTGAACACTCCTTAATTTTTTGTTACAAATTCCCTAGCTTTCTCAGTCTTAGACATAGATGGCTTAATACTTTCTGCCATCGTTAATCTCATGAGGTTCAGACTCAGCCTGTTAGATCGCTCCCAAATCTCATAGCGAGACTTATCAGCTTCGGAGCTATCAACTGTAATGGCTGGAGGTACCTCATCAGTGAGTATAGCATGATCCAAAGACATTACACCCAGTGTGAACCGGATCTGTTCGGACCACTCCTCATAATTCAGCCCATTAAACTTCACGACCGAGTTAGCAGATGCATACATGCTAGATGAAGCTGCAATCATTTATACACGCTTACTCGTTAGTGCTTTGAAACTTTTATACAGATTCTTAATTTTATATAAGACTTTTAAAAAATGTGTTTAAGTAACCTTTGGACAATACTTAAATACATGCACTCTAAGTGATGCTAGTTTTAGATTTTTAATTCTCTTATAATTAATCAAATCACATATAAATCAAATAGATATGTTACCTTTGGGTAAACATACTATCGACTATAATGGAAATGACTAATTCTTTTCGCATTATTAAACATATCCAATGATCCACCTTTGGGTGACCTCCAAAGATATAAATAATAAATCAATTGATCATTAGAATTTTAGTGTCATTTTAGTATCTCTTTAATCATGATCAATTATAATTTTACTTTAATATTTACATATAATATGACAAGACCACTTTGGTGATTAACATATCACATACAATGTAAATATTAAATCTTAATGGATAAATTTCTTTTATATTGTATTAATACTTCATAATACAATTAATTATCTTAATTTCATATAATACAGCGGAAGTTTTAATTTATATATAAGTATATATAAACTATCTTGATAATAATTTGTGGGCCATTATTACTACCATATCCAACAATAACGGACCCCATTTCTTTATATTGCATAACGTGTCTTTATATTATATATAGTTTATATATATAAAAACATTCTACACATTGAATCATAATAATGACAGTTACTTGATGATCAAGTAACAATTCATGAATGCAATCTAACGGTTACACGCATGTATTCTCCATTTTCTTAACGAAACAATTCTCAATCATTTTGAACATGAACGATTCTTTGAAAATTTTCACCAATTACGAAATGATTAATTTGAAGCAGATTTTATTCGTAATTGATATGAATTCATGATATTCTCATTAACTTGATCGAACTTCACCGATAACAAAACGTAACGGTTATTATTTGATCAAATCATGAATCCTCTTTAAAATAAATTACATTCAAGTTTATCTATGTGAACTAAGCAAATCTAGATTGCTCTGATACCAAATATATGTAAATTTATATATTAATGATTTCCAGATTATGAAATCTGTCCCAAGTTCTCTAGATTTGTGTTAATTCAACAAACAAATCATTTCTTAATGAAGAAGAAAGACTAACCTTGATCCATTGCTTTAATGATGGTGTGGTTCAATCCTTTTGATTTTATCCTTCCTTTAACCTTTAAACTCTAATCGATCATTTGATGGACAAGGATCTTAAACTCTTTACAGTTTTCTTTTTGTATATCAGAGAAGTTTTTCTCTTTATCTCTTACGCTTCTATTTTTCTTCTCATTTTTATGAAGACGTAACCGCACGTCTATATATATATGACACACAACACTACTTTTACAAAAGGACACCACGTCCTTTCGATTATATATTCAACTCAAATGTATTATATATATACATATGGTTAAATATATAATACATTAATCAATTACCATATATATATATATATAACTTTATATAATGTTAATTGGTAAGGAAGGAGGGTTATCAATACACCCGATTCTAATGTCATTATCTGAAACTCATCCATCACGGTATCGACTTTTATATTAGAATCTTTAACTTTAATATGAACTTCAATTTTATCATTAAACCGAAAAACACATCGGCCACATCTAACGGGAAATATTCTTACACTTCCACCCAAAAATAAGAAGGTAGTTGAGCATGTCTGAGAAGAGTACCAACCGAATTGTTGATTGTTTTGATCATACACTCAGATTTCCCATTTTATTGCGATGTGTAAGGCAAATAAGTCATGAAAATGGTGTTGTTAAACTCCCCATACCTTTGTTATATTGAAGTGTGATTGAATGTCTTTTTGGAATTGAGTTTTGACATACTAATGAAATTGACAAATTTGGCAAAAAATCACTTTTCATGCGAAGTGATAAACCCATATAAAATGAGAGAATTGATATGAAAATAAACCAAAATAACGAATACCAAATGCTTCTTGGGGTATCAGATGTCCATAAGTTTGAATATATTATTTGAAATGGGAAATTAACAATAGTTAAAGATGAAGAGAAAGGTAACTTGACATGTTTGCCAAGTTGACAAGCATTACAAAATAATGGAGAGTTTTATTACATGGAAAATGAGAAGAAGATATTAAGGATTCTAAAGTATGGTTGCTTGGATGAGCAAGCCTCCGTTGCCGTATATCTGAAGTCTGGGAGAGGAATGTTGAAGCTCTGCCTTGACCTTTATTGAACACATGAAATAGGGGATATAGACCTCCTTTGTTATCACTGCGGAGTAGTGTCACCTTAGTATTTAGATCCTTTATAGATAACCCAAAAGGGTCAAATTCAATCAATCCATGTTGTTGTATTGTTGATATGATGAAACGTGAATATGAGTGATAAAGAACAGCTTCAGTAACAACAAGAACCGTTGGAGAGGAGGGTTGATAGATGTGAGTTGGATTGAGTTTGACTGCAAGTTTAAGTCGATCCTCTTCATATTGGAGCATATCAGCAACATTATCGAATATGGGGAAGGGCTGGTGATGTTTAATAACATTGATAATATTGTCACATTTCACAGTGAAGCCATTTAAGACACACATAACCAATGTAGAGTTTTGAACACAAGCGTTGACATTTCATGGATAGTCTGAGAGTTTCTTCATTTCTCGACAGTTTTTAGCATTGGTCATGTCTCCAATTTCCTTAGTTCATAGCTCATTGTCCAAGCAAAGATCCCGTGCGTCTTTGTTGTTTCTGAACTGATTCTCAATCTGCAGCCAGACTATACAATTGCCTACAATCAGAAGTCCCTTAAGACTCTCGAGACTTAACAAATATACAAAATATATTAAGAACATTGTGAATTACTAATATTTTTAAAGTTTTATTTGAAGATTTGAAATTCACTTTCTTCAAAACATTATTTCGTGGTTTTACTTTTTATTTTATTTTGGAAGGTCAGTGTTAAAGATGCCTTGAAGACCATAAAAGTAGTATGTCCTCGACATATCATTCTATTAGTTTAAATAATGGGTATTGAAATAAAAATTAATATCTAAAACTTAAATAATAATTATCCTAAAAACTAAGCACTAATATATAGTTTAATTTTTTTGATATATAAATAAATATATAAGTTACAGTTACAATAATTAAAATAATATTTTTATATTAGGAAATAATGAGCAAATGGCATCTAGTATAGTGGCAAGCGGTAAGTCCATTTAAGGCAGTCTATTTTCATAATTCGGGATCGAGTCATCGTGGCTATATTATATAGGAATTTGGCTATTAGGTTGGCCAGTTGTGGCTGATATATAATTTGCCGTTGATAAAAAAAAAATGATTTTTCTATATGTAAATGAATGATTTATTTTCTTAAATTATAATATGAATTATATAGTACCATAAATAATTCTGTTGGCAAAAAATCGAAATAAGCCAAAACATCTTTTACAAACGGCCGTTTAAAAATATGGTATGCAACAACCTTATAACCAATCAAACCCTTAACATGTGATATCTTCTTTATAACCAATCAAACAACCTTTAAAAATGAAGAGAACGACCCAGTTATCTCTTTTTTAAAATCCTTTGGCATGTGATATCTTCGTCTTTGACTTAGCGATTCTCGATTTTTACTGGGGCCGACTGTCGATGAATCCGTTAGCACCATAGCTGACCCACCATACTCGCTTCCTGTCTTTAGGGCTTCCATTTGTATTAGATATAACTTTTGTTTTGCGGTGAAGATTGGCTGATGAGATCCGGTTTCTCCGTCGGTGTATCGCCAACCGTCGTGGTCCTTGTCGCCTCTTTGTGGCTGTCGTGCTGAGTAGGTCACGCTTGGTCCTCTTATGTCTGGTTGCTCCTTGGAGTGCGTGACCTAAGAAAGACTATTCAGATCCCCTTTTCATTGTTTCCTCTGTTCGGTTGGGGTGTTGGGTAATGTTTGGATTATTAATTTTTGAGTTTAGCTTGGTTGGAGTTGATTAGGAGGTTAGTTTCAGTTTTGTTGTTATGCCTTCCTTCTCTCAGATTTTGATTTTGCTATAGTTTCCTTAAATCTGTTTCCCTGTTCGGTTTCCTCCTGGTGATTGTGCTTTAGCCAAATATTCGTTCTTGGTTCATTTTTTGGATGCATATGTGTCTGTTTGTGTTGCCTCGTATTGCTTGGTGTAGATTTGTTGGAGTTGGTTTCAAGAGGTTTGTTCTTGCTGCTTTATATGGTTTCTTTGTTGTTGGTTTTGGCTTTGGTTTGAAGTTCTTCTTAGACCCTCCATGATTGTAGGTGTCCTCTTCAGTAAGTTATGAGCATGATCTTGTGCAAGTTATGGCGCTTTCCATCTTCTTATAAATTGGCTGCAAGTTCTTCTTGGTATTTCGGTTTATGTCTTGAATTTACGAGTCTATAGTTATAATCATGTGTGCTTTACTCTTCATTTTTCTTTATCTTTAGTTTTCATTTGTCTTTTTTGATACAGATTTTATTAGTTTCCCTTTGTTTAGAGCTATATTTTTTTTAACCGAACTATGTTTCTGGAGGTATGAAGTGTTTTTTTCTGACTCTAGTTTGGTTCCTCTGAAATGTATTTGATTTTATTGTTTTTAACATTAGCAGATGAAAAAATGTTTAAAAGTGAAAGGTAGCTTAAAGAAAGATGTGACACACGTTTCTGTTCCTACAATCATGGGTATCTCAATTTAGATAGAGTCGGTCCAATATAATCTTCTTCTTTTTCATTTCGTATGTTGTTGTTGCTAACTAATTTGTGCCCCACTTGCTCTCACATATATAGTTAAGTATTATAGTGATAAAATCCCATCTATTATTCAATCTTTTGAACCTTTAATAACTTTATAGCTCAGCATAATTTTTTGAAATCTGATTTTAGTAAACATTTGAGAGTTAATTATGGAAAAGGCATCGACAATTTTGAATGTTATGAAAATAGAGCCCGGTTTTTTGCGTCTATTATCAGTGACTCAATCTAAATTAAAAAAATTAAAAATAAATGGTGGAGAAAAATAATATAGTCGCTGCGATGATTTAATGAAGGTGATTTACGTCGACCTAAAAGATCCAGCTATGTGAACTACAATAACAACGATTATATTTGTTTATTAATTATTGTAAGTTCTACATATTTCGTTCTTTTCCTATTACCGGTATTGGAAAAGTCAGTATTGCCCCGTTCGGTTGGTGTATTCTCTTCGCCGGAAGTCGCGGGTTCTGCTAACAGTCGTAGTTTGTGCTGTTGAAAAAGGGAAATGTCGAGTTCTAGGGAGCCATCGGTAAGGGGAAAAGAATTGTGGGTTGCTGCTTTGAAGGGAAGGTCTGATGACGGTGATGATGGAATTCCGGCTCGTGTCGAAGGTCTGCTTTTCCCTTGTTTTATTCTTCTAATTCTTCCACTTTACTCTATCTCGCTTCTGTTTTCTTATGTCCATTACACTTGTCAATAATTCGCACGTTTTGCCACCATGTTTGATTAAGATTCATTTTCATATTATCAGAAGATGTGAAGAAGAAAGTGCAGAAAACTCAGTAAATTGTCTGAATAAATCTGAAAGTGTTGCATGTAATTTGGAAGATGATGTGGAGTGCTACGAAGCTCAATTGGATAACTCAGCTTTGATGTTACACAACCTCATTATTACTCATGTACTCTTGTTTTATCTTTTGGCTTAATTTAAACAAGACTTAAAGTAGTAACTGTAAAAACAAAACTTATATTATCAGTATATGTATTTGGTTTTTGGCAAAGCACGCGCCACATTAGAGTCAGTTTTTCTTTATTTCGCACATAACCTTAGGTTACATTTAGGAGGGTTCAAATTCTCTGAAATCAGTATAAGTTTTTCATTTTTGTAACTGCGTATAAGTTTTTACAAAAGGTCTCCATACCTATTTTAAATTTTTTGGTAAGCATTGTGCCTCTTTTCATAAAACTCTCAACATTTTAATAACTCCAATATACGTATTTATATACTCAAATAAACAAAGAGATATACCTTTTTTTCCTTCTTATTTTCTAATCAAGTAATCATTACTGTAAACACCGAAAGTTATATATTACCCTTGTTTCTTGCCCACTAAATAAGCGGTTTTTATTGAATAAAAGAAGATAAAGCTTAACTCATAGTACTAACTACAAATAAATTAATGTTAAAGTTTTTACAATTTATTATGTGGATAAATGCAAACTTTAACCGCAACTTTTGAACAAAGTACCAGATCCACTGCAATTAAAGATACAAACTTTAATAATAAGGGTCTAAATATAGTTTTAAATAAATTTTTAATTAGAAAATCACCTAGATGCTACGATGAGAAAATCCTGTGGATCTGAATGAATAATATACGGCCTAATACAAAAAAGTGAATAATAAATATACAAAGTAGGTGTGAAATTAGTCAAAAGTAATCAAATCTTATAAGTTCGAAACATATTTGGGTCTTATTTCAACATAAAGTCAAATCAATCAATTTACTATATTTCCCCAAAACTAAAGGAAAGAGTATTCTATCACCTCTACATTTATCAAATTTTTTATTGCATTAGAATTTGTTGTTACAAAATCGGTTTATTTTGTCAACAACGAATATCGTTCCAACAAGGAAGAACTTAAGTAAGAACAAAAAATGAATAGTAGAGTGTAGGTTTTCTAAATGATGATTAATTCAAGTTAGACATATAAACATAATTAGCATCAGTCAACCATATGGGACTTTGACGTACTGAACATAATAAAGAATGTGTAAATTGTCACGCTTTTTATTCCTGAAGATATGATTTTTTTTGTCAGTAAAGTTCAAATCTTCTCACTGTTTAAGCATCTTTGGCTTATCGCAAGTGTTTTTTTTAAAAAAGTTCCAATTCTATGGATTACATAAATTACTATGGTTTGTGCTTCTAATTATTTAGTTATTTACAAAATATAGAGTCTATACAAATTATCGTATTAAATTAAATGAGTAAAACTTTAAAAATTTAAAGAATCTTGTTAAATCTTATATATCAAAGTGATAGACATTTTTTATTTTGATCGTATTATAAACTTTATAATAAAACTAACATATATATGGGTTGTAACAACTTAAAAAATAGGTATAAAACAGATTTTAGTATATAAGTGAAAGTGATACATTTCAATTAATCTTTTTTTCTTGGTAATGGCTATATAAAAATCATGAATCTAAGCTATCAAAAAGCCTTAATTTAGGGGATGTGTGTGTGGATGGGAAAGAGAACATTCTGAGTAGAGTTACTTCCAATGCAATTCACATCCAATAAAGACAATAATTCAAAATTTTGGTCATTCAAGTGTTTGACCTCATGATTTCGTATGTATTGTTTTTAGAGAAAATTATAGACTATAACTTTTAAAAATTTTGTATTATAAAAAAGACCTTATATTTTAAATCTTATGTATTCTACTATATTTTTTTCTATTTTCTCTTTATTCGAACGAGGAAATTGCCTTCGTTTACTTTAAAGATACAAAATCTTTTTCTATAGATTATTTTTTCTCTCATTTCAACTATTCATCATTTCTCACGCAACATTAAACACTATAATGTAAATCTTTATTCATCTCCATCTCTTCATCTTATTTCTCTAAAACTCGGTTAATTTGGTGTTCTAATTATGAGTTGTCTCTTGATTCTTTTTGCAGTTTCTTTCATTATATTGTTGAAATTTTCGCTTTGTTTCCGTAATTTTTCGAATCGAAATCCCTAGGCTTTCTATTTTCTTTGTCTTTTGTTCCAATTTTGTTACGATTTCACTTGTTTGTTGTTCATCGTGTCTATTTGTGTCTGTTGTCAACTGTGGGCAAATTTGTGTATTTCGTCCTTCATTCACAAGGATCCTTTGTCTTTTGTCTTCTCATGTTTATCTCTGTGGACATTTTTGTAATGTCCTCCATAGACAAATACTTATATTTGGTTCCTAACTAAATAATTGTGTGTTTTTCGTGTGTCTTCCACGGTAATGATTCGAAAATCCTGAAGGAATCTGAACACGCAGCCAGATTTTGATGTTGATTTGCAACGAACAAAAATCCAAATTGAATTTGTACTCAAAGCCTGAATACCTTGTTGACCAAGCAGATCTTCTTGAAGGCTCTATAGAGTTCGAGCACCAACCGGAATTGATTAACATCGGTTCCCCTTATCTTTCTTTTTGCGATGTGTTGAATCACACAACCATATTATAATTGAAGCTTGTTCTTGTACTAGATCCAAGTTTATGGGATATTTGTCCGCGCAAATACTTGTCTCTCGAATGTTTGTCCTTTCTGGACATTCTTGAAATATTTGATTTATACTTATACGCATTTAGTCGAATGTGGTTATTTCATACAATTTAAAAGCTAAATGGTGTACTGCACAAAATAATCTCTTATTTTTATTTAGTACTTGGATCGTTTTTGATCTATTAAGAAAACTTCTAAAATTTCTAAACAATATCTATGGAGTTTATACGATTGGAATCAAATTCAAGTGATAAATAATGCAGATATGAAATTGATTACAAAAACATCCTCCCTTATTTCATATGTATCTTATTCTTTTTTCTTTTTGATAAAGCATGTATTCCATATCAAATCCAAGATATGATATGATTACAGAACTTTGTGGCCATGTACTGAGTACGAAATTCATTGTTGTTGTCTTAACTTTCTATATGGTATCATCATATATGATCACATACTTTTCACTCCAAGGTTTTGAGCTCTGACCATAATAATTCTTCAATAAAGTATACACAGCTTGAAGTCTTTCACCAATAAATATGTAGAAATGATCTTTAATGCCAAAACATTTCCTTAAGTTTTGTCACTTTATTTTTATTAAATACCAAAAGATCTTTTCAGAAACTATTATATAGTATAGTATTTTACGGATGACTTAATTATTTTGTTCTTTGTTATGCTGGAATATTTGTCCCGTACCAAGGAACAGACTTATAGAAGGTATATATTCGCTTGAGCATGCCTATAAATTGATTATATTTATATAATTTGATAAATAAAAAAAATGTTAGTCAACAATCAAATGCCACAAAGTAATATTCATAACCAAGTCTATGATATTAGGCAAAAACAAACATAGTTTTTTAGAATAAAACAATTCTGTAGAAAAAAAAATAACAGATATAAACATTTAACTATTTAATTATAACAATTTTTTTAAGTAAATTTGTTTATGAAGTTTTGACCAAAGAATTTTGCAATGTACATGTGATTTTAAAATTTTCAATAAGTGTTGAATAGGTTTTTAACAACATAAAAAATGGCAAAGTTAATTTTCTGTCATATCAGATAAAATTAAATACGTTTTAAACATATTTACCTTTAATACCTTAAACATTTAAATTTCATAATTTCTAAACCATATTTTGTTTGAACATATAGATCCAAATAATCAAAAATAAAATGATGCTAAACTTATATACTCTGGAAAATGAAACATATGTCTTTACCAAAATAAAATCTAAAGAGTTTTACGACTTGGATATGTTCCATTGTATTGAAGTCTCTATAAATGTTAAAATATAGTATGTCTTTCATAGCTGTGTGAGACCCACTATTCAAATTGTTTATGCTTATCTTGAGCGGCAAATTATATGTGCTTATGTAGAGAGGTTCGAGAAAGAAAGACTAGTAATGGAAAAGGCCTTGTGATTGATAAAAGTAAAAGCAAAGGAGTAAGCAGAGAATAGAAGAATCAAAAGTGTTTGAGAAAAATCATCATTACAACCATCACTCACTTCAAGCACCCCACATTACATTACACTTTGCTCACATTACCTAAATTCTACACAAATCATTTTCTTCTCTCTCTCTCAACTCCATAAACTCAACTCTCAAAATACATCTTTGTTTTTTCTTTACCTCTCTATCTCCCTCACTCACACACACTCACTCTCTCTATATATATGTATAGAGTTGATGATAAGCAATATTTTTTTGAAAGAAGACAGGAAGATTGATCAAAAAAGAATTTGGGTTTGTGTTTTTTGGAATGGAAAAAAGCTTCAGAATATTAACCACTCTTCTACTTCTCTCCCTCTGCTTCTCAGGTTAGTTTTCTCAACCCATCAACCTGAAAGCTTTTGTTCCACAAATTAAATCACATTTAAAATATATATTTCAAAAAAACTTTATAGCCCATAATTTGATGGTAAATTATTGTATATCTTGAAGATATTGTTAATATATTTGAGTTTGTTATTTAAAAGATTAGGAAATTTTAAACTCGATTATGTCTCACAGCTTCTCCTCTTTTCTCTTTTTTTGTCTAAATTATCTTAGTTTTTTTTTTCTTTTTCTTTTTTTTTGTCAGAACACCAATATTAGTTCTACTTTTCTTCTGCAGAATTCTTTTTTTCCTCTAAAACGTTTTCTTACGCAATTCCATATATATATATTCTATTTTTCAGCATATTAGAGTTTTTATTTTCTTTTCGAATTTTTTTTTAAAAAAAGGAATGGGAATTTTGTCATTAGTCTAAGCTTCTAAATATTCTAATCGTTACTCTTTAATTTTAAAAATTAGAATACATATTTCTAATCGTTATTTTTCTTGATCAGTTCAAAGATTCTCTATTGTCTTTTTGTTTTTGTTGCTGAGGTTGGTCATCGTTTTATATATATTTTTGTATCATCCTAATTACTGATTAGAGGAACAAGTGTTACAGACATGAGATATAAATAATGTTGCAACTTTACCAATTAAATCTTAGAGACAACATTATTAATGTTTCCAACATCATTAAACAATGAAACTACAGGAACAAAAGCAAGTAGAGAATCAATAGAAGAGGAAAAAGACATAAGCACACCATTAGCGACAAACCCAACCACCACAGCAACAACAGTGGTTCCTAACTCTGACGCATCCGCAGTGACCACAACACCACTAACTATACCATCACTACCACGAGTTGGATCCAACCCAAGTGAAAGCTGGTGCGTTGCGAGAGGGAACGTTGCCAAAATGGCGTTACAAGCGGCTTTGGATTATGCTTGTGGAATTGGTGGAGCAGATTGTTCAGAGATACAAGAAGGTGGAAAATGTTATAACCCAAACTCGTTAAGAGCACATGCTTCTTTTGCTTTCAATAGTTATTATCAGAAGAATCCAATCCCAAGTAGTTGCAACTTTGATGGAACTGCTGTTACTGTCAGTTCTGACCCAAGTAAGTCTTTCTATTTACATTATATCTTGTTAAAAATCAAATACTAACGAATATAAGTTTATTTTTCGAATAAATAAATTAGTTTAGGGTTTTTAAACAGAGCTTGATGAGAAGAATATAGAAGCACTTGTCTGTCTTTTACGCAATTATAAATAGATTGAAATTACTTCACATATTCTTTCATATGTAGTTAAGCCTCTACATTAAATAATATTAAACCAATTACAAACAATTTTACTCTTATAAATACTCAAAATTTTCATATTTTTTAGTTTTAGATGAGCTGATGTAAACATTACGACTCTAGATATGATAATAAATCTAGAATTCATCATAATGAAAAAAAAAAATTAAACATTGACCTATTATTAGCAAATGCATCTACTAGGACGTTTTATGTGCAATCAATATTTACATATTTAGAAATGTTACGGTTTACACATCATTGTGAGCTACATATTTAGATATACATTATAAAGTTTAATTTTGTTGCAAAAATTTTATCACAAAAAAGGTTTAGTTTTGTTCTTCTCCGTCACATATATATGTCGAGAAAAACCCACCTAAAATAAAAATGTTATGCTCTGTGTTGACAGGTCTAGGATCATGCCAATTTCCGTCTACAAGGTAAAATATCTCTCCAAAATGAAATAAAAAAGAATGATTGATTAATAGTTAGAGTTATAATATATATGAGCATCATAACGAGGCTATTGAATGTGATGATTACAGTACAAGTGAATCGGTATTGAACGTAACAAGTGAAGATGGATTAGGGCTTTTTGGAAGACACCCAACTCCCAAGCCCGAAGCTTCATCCTCCTCCTCCTCCTCCTCTCTTTTCTCTTTTCTTCACTTCTGTTTTCTTCTTTTTTCCCTTTTATTTTCATGTCATTTTCTAACCACTTTAATTTAGTTATGTAATGTATATATATAACACAACATATTCAGGCTAAAGTCTTTTTCTTTGTTATTTTTTCACTTCAAACCCTACCTTCTCTTTTTTTTTGTCAAACAATCTCCTACCTTCTCAATGATTTTAATTCCATCTGTTTTTTGTTCATTAATCTTGAGATAAATGTTGAAGCCGACAGGTTAGCTAATGGTGGTCTTTGTAACTCATTCCAATTCAATCAATGAATCCTAGATTGGGTCTGGTTTGACTTATAAAAAACCCTAATTGGTTATATGTATACTCCTTGAGACATTTGGATTGTATTCTCTCTAGAATGGCTTTTCAAACCACCATGTACTACATTTGGAAGGAAATATGTCAGGAATTGGACCAAATCTTCTGGTCTTATCTGCATTGTTGATAAGGTTATGTGGAACCGGATTTCCCTAGCCTATCGAGCTCCCCAAAATTAGAGAGATTACTTTGTAGGTGGTTTGAGATTAGACAAGAATTTGGCAGGTTTTTATATGCATTGCCCTCATTGTACATAAACTTTTTTGTTGATCAATAAATTTGAAATTTCAACCCAAAATATTTTTTGACGCAAACCTTGAAAGTAGTCCAGAGTTATATAAAGGCTGAATCAAAGAAACCACATTTAGTTAGTCTGCTATTGTATGGTTTGCTATAAAACTACAATTATCACCACTAGCTTTACAACAGGTTAGGATAATTAATACTCTCCACTGGTTGAACTCTTCTTCAATAAACAAAGGAACGTAACTGTAATTCCACCAAAACATCACTTTTCTCTCTCATTCATATATATAAAGAAGCAGAACAAAATTTAAGCTATGAAAAGTGTCGAGTACGTAATGAGAAACCTCATTCTACGACAACTTATAATTTGGGTGAAACCAGGAATTAACTGTCTTCTTTCTGATAATTCGGGTCAACAAGGGTCAAGGAGAACAATGTGAAAACTATGTTCTCCACACGGTTGTGATTTTGTTTCAAGGTAACTTTGAGATTGTGGGAACACACATGTGTGGGTTTTTTTTTATTGTTGTAAAAGCTTTTCACAGTATGATTTGTTGACCTCATCATCAATTTGAAGGTTCTTTTTTATTTTTCTTTCAAAGCTTTGTTTCCGTTTCTTCTAAACCTTTGCATCATCATTATTGTTTTTTCGTTTTTAAAGTAATATCATTATGCATCAATCCTGAATTCTGAGCCATTTATTTATATAATAGATCAGTCTTTATGGTTATAATGTTATTATTATCGTTATTGACATATGATTCGTTCAAAAGAAAAGTCGCTGAAGCTTAAATGCTAATCGAATCATATCCCATCATGGTTTATTCACGGCGGTTTAAAATTCCGATCACAGGAAGAGATCTGAGCAAAAGAAGAACAAGATGTTGCTGAAAAACATCATTCATCGATCACAAAGAAATTACCTTTTTTATTTTTACTTTTTGGGTTCTTACACAAGGTTTTGGGAACAATCAAGATATCAACAGAAGGAAAAACAAAAAACAGACAAAACACAATCTCAAATCAAAATCAAACAATATGGAAATAAATAAAATCAAAAATATGGGTATTTTCTCTTCTAGTGCTCTGTTTCTTCAAGTGGTGAAATTAATTAATTTGTGGTATCTTTCTTCAAAAGATCAAGTACTCCACAACAATTCTTCCACCATGGAGTTGTTTCACCAGATGCTAGTAGAGGCTGCAACAAAATCCAAAACATTCAACTGTCAAAACATAAATCTTGTTTGAAGACAAAAATGGAGAGTTTTTAGTTATAAATTTTAGACCTGATTGTCTGAAGATACAGGAAGGTCTCTGTTTGCAACAGTGCTGCTTGATGATCCACTAACAACATTGGTAACAGCTCCAACAAGTTTTGAAGAAACTTCACCTCTCTTCTCCTCAAAAATGTGAAGCATATTTTTGGCTCCTTCTATACCTTTTGACAAAGCTTTGTCTACTGCATCTCTTGCCTAATCCAATCAAGTTTGTTAGCTTTTTTTTTCTAAGGACCAAAAGAAAAAACTTGTAAGACCAACCTGTGTAGATACATCAGAAGCTTTCTTTGGTGCAGCTTCAGCCTCAGCCTTAACGGTTTCAGTCGAGGCTTCAACGGTTTTCTCAGCTTCGGTTAGAGATCGAGTAACGGTCTCAGCCGTTGTTGTGACTGATTCTTTGGCTTCACTGATTGCAGAAGTCGCCTTCTCTAAGAAAGAATCCATATTTTAGTGTTGGAATATTATGTGAAGAGAGAAATAAGAAGATGATTTATATAAATAGTAAGAAAGAAGAATGAAGATTGAGTTTAAGAATTTAGGAATGTAAAACGTAGTGAGCTGTTAAAGATTGCTGTTTCAACGTCTCCAGCGAAACATTATAGAGAGAATCTCCAAACGTGACTTCCTTAATATCAACTCTTCTATTTTGCTTCATCATTGTAATCATTATCTTTTTATATAATTATCAATAATCATGAGTATAATAAGCGTACCAAATAGCATATTTGTGGGTAATATAGGTGAAAATATTAATTGGGTTGAATTAATGTTGAGTCTGTTGATTGATGATTGAATATTTGATGTTGTCCTACATTTATCTAATGTTATTTGCCAGCTTCTTAATTCACATTACCAACTATGAGACAGCTACTTTAATGCCCCACCTTCTTTTTCTATTCATATTAAGTTTGAATATTCGCTGCAAAGTTTGAAGAGCAAACACAGTTTATACACACATAAACCATTCAGTACTTGTGAATCTTCTGATTACTCATTGGTGTATAGTGCTAATAAAAAGGTATTGAATAGTATTGATTATTCAAAATTGGAGAACAACTATCAAATTTACTTTTATAATCAGCATTATTGACACTATGATTGTTTATTTGTCAACACAATCAATCACTTCAAACGGCTTGACGAGCTACGAATTCTATCTACAAACATATAATCGTAGAATATATATGCAAACAAATTACTTTATTTTTTTTTAAAGGAAGAGGTTAAATTATAAGTTTTTATTCCTCAAGAATTTGCTCCAAAACGGATAACAAATTATTTTTTAAATATTATAGTAAATGATATATAGAAAAAAACTTAACCTATATAAAACTCATAAGATCTTTAGTCAACAAAAAAATAAATAACTTAAAAGATCTTTAAAAAATAGTTGACGGAGCAAGCTTCCTGTCACATTTACGTCAACTAGGTTTAGCTTATTTGGTATAAATAAAGACTATGGAAGATCATATATTTAGTGATAGACCATATCAAAATATAAAATAAGGTTTATCACAAACGTCTTAATGAAGACATACAAGGATATTTTAAATTACAGTGTGAAATTAATTAGAAGAAAAAGATTTCTTTTTCAGTCGTGGGACCTTTGTTTGAAAACTACTATAGGTGAAACTGAAACTAACTAAATTCCATCATATCCAGATCCAACTACTCTTTTGATTTTTATGCAACCTTCGTAATTATTTGGTCACACCTTTAAATCATAAAACATATTATTTGAATGAATTAAGAAAATAGCCATAAAATATAGGAAAAAGATAAAATTGACTTACATATATTAGAAATCTAGATAGTGAAGTAAATGATTCAATACTCAAATTTTCATTTTAAATTTAAAAATATAGTTCAATTGAACTCATTTCCAAAATTAACACAGAGTAGTGAATTTATAATTTTATATTAAACAAAAAATTTGGAATCGCAATTACATTTATATATTTCGTCAGATATTGCGAAATTCATATGAAATCTGCTCACATAAGACTTCACGTACAAGAAGACTTCATGTGATACTTATATATTTAATTAAAATATAAACAATAGTAATTATTATTGCTCTCTCTCTCTCTCTCAACAACAACAACGTTTTTACTGAAACATGTTAATCAAACCACAATGTTCATAAACAAATTATATGTAATGTATAAATTAAATTAAATAATTAAATGTACATATATTTAGAAAGTATAAATATTTGGTCTAACATTTACGTATTATAGAGAAAGTATTCAGTTTACGGTTTAGAATTTAGAGTTTAGAATTTAAGGTTTAGGGGTTAGAGTACACTTCACATGAAATCTGTAACCTACTTATATATTTTTAATTTAATATTAAAATATTAAATTATTTTTTATATATTTATAATTTTGGTTACAAAATCTAAAAATAAACAATTATGATGTAATCAAAATAAAAGTTTACTACAACATGGTCAAATAAAACTAACAAAGATCAAACCGCAAAATTTATAAGCATACTATGTAATGTTTAGGACTTAGGGTAATAAGAGATGGTAATCATGTGAGTTATTTAAATTTTGTATTTGAAATATAGAAATTAAATAAAAGAGTTAAATTGTGCATATATTTAGAAAGTATAAGTATTTGGTCAAACATTTGTGTATTAATATTTGGTTTGCGGTTTAGAATTTAGGATTTAGTACATACTTCATGTAAAGTCTACGATTTATAGGAGTAGACTTCATGAGTAAACAACATGGTCAAATAAAACTAACAAAGATCAAACCACAAAGTTCATAAACATATTATGTAATGGTTTAGGATTTAGGGTAATAAGAGATGGTAATCATGTGAGATTTGTAAATCTTGTATTTGATATATAGAAATTGAATAAAAGAGTTCAATTGTGCATATATTTAGAAAGTATAAGTATTTGCTCTAACATTTGCGTATTAATATTTGGTTTGCGGTTTATAATTTAGGGTTTGTGGTTTAGGGTTTAGTGCATACTTCATGTGAAGTCTACGATTTATGGTTGTAGATTTCATGTGTAATCTACTTTCAAAGCAAACTTCACGTGAATTCTACTTTCGAAGCTACAATGTTTAGGGTTAGTACATACTTCAAATGTAGACTACATGATGCACACTTCATGTGAAGTCTACACGATGCAGACTTCAATTGAAGTCTACACAATGCAGATTTCATGTGACGTCTACACGATGCAAACTTCACGTGAAGTTTGTACTATGTTTGCAGACATCATCTGAAGTCTGCTCCTCTGAAATTAAATTGGGTTGCACTAAACCAAAATTAATGAACAATTTAACCAAAAAGTTAACCAACATATAAATACAAATTTTAGAGGAAGTAAATAACCCTAACCACTTTTTACCTCTTTTCCTCTCTTTTCTTTTAGCCAACATGTTATGTCTCATTCTGGCCAAAGTGTAAATAACTCAGAACTTTTCTCTCCTCATTCATGATCTAAGATTTTTTCACTCTTCTCTCACGAGTTTTGCCATTTGTTTTGCCAATATCTAGCTGCCGAAGCCTCTTGTCTATGGCCAATATCCATCATGTTTCTAAAAAAGGTAGACTTTTTTGGGAAAGTGTTTAGTTTTTTCTTCTTCTTTTTAAAATATTATATTTTTTTTTGTGTGTGTTTTAGTTAAATATATGACTTTTAAAGGAGATCTTGTGAAAAATTCATTTTTTCATATTTTAAAGTTATAGATTGCATGTTTAATGATTACTATGTGAAAGATCTATTTTTTAAACTTTTTTGTGAAAGATTTTATTTTTAAAAACTTGTTTCCTTAAGGAGATCTTATGAAATAATCTAAATATTTATATTTTTTTCTTGTTAAAGATTACATTTTTAATGAATATTATGGGCAAAATATATTTTTTTGAACTTTTCTTGTGTAATATGTTATTTTTAGTGAAACTTGTGTGAGTTTGAGTTTCTTGTGCTTTCTAATTAAAGATTTCTTTTTGAAATGAGATTTTATGAAGAAACCCATTTTTTATATCTTTTCTAGTTAAAGATTTATACTTTTAATGAATATGATGTGAAAGATCAAAATCTTTTGATTTTTTTTTTGAAAGATTTCATTTGTAATAATAGTTGTGTGCAAGTTTTTTTATGTGTTTTTAGCTAAAGATTTATTTTTGAAATGAGATATTGTGAAAAATTCTAGTTTTTAGTATTTTTTATTTAAAGATGTAATATTTTTGATTGATTTTTTTAAAATTATACTTTGGTTGAGATTTTTTAAGGAAAACTTAGTATTTTAGTTTTTTTTTTGTAAACAAATATTGTATTTTTTCTAAAAGTTTGATTTTTTTCTGGTTAATGATTACAACTTTAATAACTTTCAGAAAAATTGATTTTTATTGTATAGCTTTTACATTTCTAACAATATATGTGAAAGTTTTTATTTTATGATATTCTCTTATTGAAGTTTACTTTTTTTTATTGAGAATATTGTGTAAGAATTGATTTTTAATATTTTATTGTTAAAGATTACATTTTTATTAAGTATTTTCGTTGGTACTTTTAAGCATATTTCTTAAGAAGATTTCTTAAGAAGACTTCTTAGGTAGACTTCTTAGGTAGACTTCTTAAGCAGACTTCTTATGCAGATTTCTTAAGATTACTATAATATTTAATCATGTTAAACTTGGACATAAACAAATACTGTATCAAACACACACGAAAACAATAAGTATTTTTTAAAGATGCTTTAAGTGGCATTTATACATAAATTTACATAGGAGACTTTGAATGATACATATATTACTTCTAAAATTTATATAGAGTTAACTACTATATATAAATATGTTAATCTGATTATGATTTGAGAATCAGATTAGAATTTGATGTTGTCATGCTTTTGCTTTCAAGCTTCTTCTGTTGCCATCTTTAGAGCCAAAGTTTCCGTAATCAAAGGTGACCCAACGAAATTTGTCTTCTGCGAGTAGTGGGAAGTGAGATCTGAAACCTAATCCTTGAAAGTACAAGCTAATCTTGTCTCTTTCGTTGTTTTTCTCCTAAGCTGCATGAGAAGATATAATCAGTCTTATCAGGAAATTAATTGGGCTTCTCAGATCTTGGCTTGGTTTGACATTTTTGGGAGGGATCGTTGCGCTTCTTGCCACTATTTGGTGTTTAAAATTGGCTTTAAGATTATTTCCTGGCTTGAGGATGCTATATTATTGAAGTAGAGATTGTTCATAGAAACCCAAATCATCCAGAGAATGCATGGAATCGAAACCCACTTGAGGTAGAGTTACTGATATGTTCCCTTGATTTATTATTTCTTGTATTGTCTGATTTGGCCCTGGGTTAATATGGTTTCTAGGAGGCAAACTTTCCCGAATTTGTTGTGCGAAATCACAGTGTAAAAAAAGGTGAGTTTCTGTCACTAGTTATCCACAACGTTTGTAGTTGCCTTCTTCGACGATTCCTCTTTCAAGAATCCTTTCTCCTGTTGGAAATCCCTTGTTTAGAAGCTTCCAAACAAAATTTTGCACTTTTGTAGAACATTTTGTCGACCACACTTCTTTTTTTCCAATTGAAGGATGTATTGGGCCTTGTTGGGCCGTATTTGTTAATATCATGTAATTACACATCACCTAAACCTAAACTCTTTGTATGTATGTATTTAACGGCTTGGCCGTGATGAATAAAAACATATGAAAACCTTTCTACACATCCTAGATTTCTTGACATGGTATCAGAGCATTGACATACAAAAACTCTTTGCTCGTTTTTTTCTCTGATTTCGATCTCTTCTTTCTCGATCTTCTCTTGCGTGTTTACGATGTCCAGAAGGGATGATGAATCAAGTGTGAGTGGCGGAACCATAATGAATAGTGTCAGTTCGAATGTTGAAGTCCAACAACGGACTTTCTCTCTATGACCTTTCTTCCAGTGATAACTTGGGATCGGTAATCTCTAAACCATTGCTTCGTGGTCATAATTACTACGAGTGGGCTATGAATCTTCGAGGAGCTCTTCGTGCAAGGAAGAAGTTTGGATTTGTGGATGGATCTCTACCAAAAGCATCTGAAGATTCACCAGATTTAGAGGATTGGTGGACGAATAATGCTCTTGTTTTGGCGTGGATCAAACTAACTATTGAAGATCAAGTGCGATCCAACTTGTCAAATTTTGATGAATTACAATTGTAGTGGGAACACATCAAGAGTCGTTACTCGGTGAAGAACAGACAGAGAGTAAAGAAACATCAATTGTATTTGCGACAACACGGGCTTTCGATTGAAGCATATAATGGGACTATGAATCAGTTGTGGACCTCCCTTGCTGAGTTTATACAAACTCAAAGTTGTGGCTGCCCTAAAAGTGCAAATCTAGAACGTGAACGTCAAGAGGACAAATTGCACGAGTTTCTGAAAGGACTAGATGAATCACTTTATGCTCGGTGAAGTATAATATGTTGTCTCGTTCGCCACTTACTTCTCTCGATGATGCATATAGTCCACTATTACAAGACGAAGACTCCAGATCTATTTATGAAGACAAGATCGACATAATGGTGCATGCAGTTCGTGGTTTGTCGGTCTCTTCTCATGCGAACAACTCATCTTCTGCGACGGGGCATATTTCACGTGAAGAGAAAATGAAATTGGTATGCTCAAGTTGTGGTAAGAATGTACATCTTTCGTCTAATTGCTTTTGCACCTTGGGATACCCAGATTGGTGGGGAGACCGTACAAGGAGCCGTGTTCAGTCAGGGAAAACACGTTCTCGCTCTGCTACTAATGCACAATAAGCTTGCGTGAATGCGGTTGTCACATCCTCCTCGACAATGCAATCTGCTTATGCTTTCACAACGGCAAATCGTGTGGGATAAACTTGTTTAAATGACAACCAGTGGAGAGCTCTTGTTGCCATGCTTGATGAGCATAGTTCTTCTTCAGAAAAATTGACTGGTAAGTCTCTTTTATCATCCTGGATTATTGATACATGTGCTATAAACCATATGACTGGTTACATTGAATTTTTATATGAGGTTAGAGATATGATGCCGACTAAACTTCCTGATGGTCATGTTACATTAGTTACATGACAAGGAACAATTGTTTTGAGTTCATAGCTTACCATTTATAATGTTTTGTTTGTTGATGGGTTGCATTGTCATCTGATCTCTGTTTCTCAGTTAGCTAGTCAGAAAACCTGTATATTTCAAATCACTGACAAGATTTGTCTAATTCAGGACCGCATTACCAAGACGCTGATTGTTGTGGTTGAGTAGTTGGATGGACTGTATTTTTTGCGCGGGATGGAGTTTGTTGGAGCAATGGGAAAAGTAGAGCGTGTTAATAGGGATACTTGGCATCATCGATTGGGTCATCCCTCGCCTAAAGTTTTTGATTTGCTTTCGTTGTTTGAGTTTTCTATTACTAAACCTTTGCCGAATAAAGTGTGCGAGACTTTCGTTCGTGCCAAACATACTAGATGTTCTTTTCCAACGAGTTCTAATAAAACAACGACTTTATTTGAATTAGTTCACTGTGATTTGTGGGGACCCTATCGAACTACGATTCGTTGTGGAGGTCGTTACTTTCTCACTCTCGTTGATGATTTTTCAATAAGTGTTTGGCTATATCTTCTTCCTACTAGACAAGATGTCTCACGTACTATTCGAGAGTTTCTTGCATTTGTGGCTCGACAATTTGAATCAAAGGTTAAAACGTTCCATAACGATAATGGAACCGTATTTATGTGTATGTCTACATATTTTCGAGAACAAGGTATTCTACATAAGACTTCTTGTGTTGGAACACGACAACAAAATAGTAGAGCCGAGAGAAAACATCGTCATATTTTGAATGTGGCGCGAGCACTTTGGTTTCAGTCCTTAATTCCTCTTGATTATTGGGGTGAGTGTATTCTCACAGCTGTGTATCTCATCAATCGCACATCACCATTGCTTAATGGTTGCTATCCTTTCGAAATACTATATGGTCGACCTCCACCTTTCACATACTTATGGGATTTTGGTTGTTTGTGTTACGCGCAAAATCAAAATCACTGTGGTGACAAATTCTCCTCTCGTAGCATTCGTGGAGTGTTTGTTGTGTATCTAAACGGTAAAAAGGGCTGGCGGGTCCTTGATCCCGAAACTGGAAGAAATTTTGCAATGAAAGATGTTGTTTTTTGCGAGTCTGAACTTCCCTTTGCCATAGGATCAGTCTCGTAAAAAGAGCTTGTCTCCATCTGATATCCTTGTCTCCTTCAACGACATCACTTCTGATCCTCTAATGCCGCCTGTAACAGATACGCTGAATCCTGCAAATTTGATTTTCCTCTGTGATGAAGACAAGCTCGAGCCGGTTTTGCTAGACTAAGACCAGATTTCGCCAGAAACGATTTCGATTAATTAATCGGTTTCTTTAATTAATGAACCGGTTCGCAGTGAACCGATTTCCTTAGTTGATTCGGTTAATTCTTCTATATCGAATTCTCCTCCAGAACATGATAATGACGTCTTTGCTTTGTTTTCATCTACAACCTCCTCCAACGAATCTGCACTTCCTCCAACAACGAACTGTGAAATTGATTCTTCTCCGCCTGATTCTCCGATCATTGAATTAAGCCGTGACCATCGTCCTAAACAGCCAACGCGAAAGTTGAACGATTATGTTCTCGCTTCCATCTCTCCCGTTGTGCATTAGCCGCTTAGCCCTCCTTTTGGATTGGAGTTCTATGTTGACTATAAAAATTTCTCGCCGAATCATTGTCAGTTCCTAGCTGTGATTTCATCTATTGTTGAGCCAAACACATACAAACAGGCAATCGTAGATGAACATTGGAGAAACACAGTTCGAAACAAAAATTGATGCATTGGAGGATAATCAAACGTGCACTATGGAAGACTTACCTCTTGGAAAACATGCGATCGGATGCAAGTGGATATTCAAACTGAAATTTTGTTTTGACGGTACATTAGAGCGACGCAAAGCTCGTCTTGTTTTTCTGGGGAACAATCAAGTCGAAGGTGATGATTATGACGAGGCTTACTTTTACACATGTTGCTAAGATGACTATGGTTCATACTTTTCTTTAAATCACAGCATCCAGAGATTGAGAAGTATATCAGATGGATGTCAACAACGCATTTCTTCATGATGATCTCAAAGAAGAAGTGTACATGCGTCCACCTCTTGGCTTTCGAGGTTCTGATTCGAAGAAGGCATGTCGTCTTCACAAGTTTCTCTAAGGTTTGAAACAGGCTCCTAGGTGCTGGTTTGATAAGCTTGCCTCCACCTACGCGCTTATGATTTTGAACAGTCTATTCCGGATTACTCTCTCTTTGTGTTACACAAGGGAGTCGATCACCTTCAGGAACTTGTATATGTGGATGACCTTATTATCTCAGGGAGTTCATTGACCACAATTACTTGCTTCAAGCGCTATCTCAACACCCATTTTCACATGAAAGATCTTGATATCTCCAAATACTTTCTTGGTCTTGAGATTGCTAGAAATCCTACTGGTATATACTTGTGTCAACGCAAGTATGCCATCGATATTATCTATGATGTTGGGCTTCTTACTGCTAAACCTGCGACTTTCCCGGTTGAATAGAATCATCGGCTTGTACTCGATGATGGTGAGAGTTGCTGCCTACCGACGCCTTGTGGGTCGTCTTATATACCTCGTTGTTACGCGTCCAGATTTATCATACTCTGTTTATATTCTTGCACAGTATATGCAGAACCGAAGTAGGCACATTGGGAAGCGGTTTTACGCGTTGTACGCTATAACAAAGGAAATCCTAGACATAATATCCTTCTTCGAGCACATACACCACTAACTCTTACGGCTTCATGTGATTTGGATTGGTCTGGTTGTTTTATTACACGTAAGTCTCTGACTGGTTGGTTTATACAACTTGGTGGTTCACCGTTTTCTTGGAAAATGCAGAAAAACGGGTTGTTTCAGGTTCTAGTGCAAAGGCAGAGTATCATGCATTATCTCTCATGTTACAGGAACTTCTATGGCTCAAGAATCTGCTTCATTCTTTAGGTATCAATTTCAGTGCTCTAATTTTCTTACACTGCGACAATAAATCTGCAATTCAACTTGCTGCGAATCCGGTCTTCCATAAACGTACGAAACACATCAAGAATGATTGTCACTTCATTCGCGATGAGATCACTCGAGATACTATCGGTACTTGTCATGTTTCTACACACTGTCAACTTGCAGATATATTCACCAAAGCCTTGGGACGCAAGGAGTTCGATGATTTCTTATCCAAGCTGGACGTGTTAGATCTCCTTGCTCCATCTTGAGAGGGTATTGGGCCTTGTTAGGCCGTATTTGTTAATATCATCATGTAATTACACATCATGTAAACCTAAACTCTTTCTACGTATGTATTTAACGGCTTGGCCGTGATGAATGAAAACATAAGAAAACCTTTCTACACATCATAGGTTTCTTGACAGGATGGATCATTGTTTGTCTCCCCTGGTATCTGGATTCTCTCCTGTTTTAGCCTATAATATCCTGATTTTGCCGAGTAGTGCCCATTTATTGTTCCTAGCCACACACTTTTATTACTTGCTCAAAAAGTACCGGGTTGGGTCTTTGTGATTGCATCTTCATATTCTGGTATGATATCTCAGATTTTCTTTAGGTCCCAGGTAGAAGTTTTTGGTTTGAACAGATTCCTTACTTTTATTTTGCTTTGGTTTTCCCTTGCAGGGTTGATGGGTCTACATGGCTCTTCCAGTGATAGCCAAGAGTCCTTTCACACTCTGGTAGAATTTCCATCCCCATTACTTTCCCGATATTCTTCTTCAGCAATTCTTTGCTAATGTAGATTCCTTTCCATCCATGAGAAGAATTTGGTGTTACTTTGATATCTAAGAAATTTGCATTCTGTCCATACTTTCCCAACAAAAATTTAGCTAGGAGGCTGTCTGGGTTTGTGAAGATTTTCCAGCTCAATTTTGCTAGTAATGCCTCATCAAACGCTTCAACCTCATGGAATCTAAGACCACCCAACTGCTTGCTCTTTGTCATTTTCTTCCATGAGATCAAACTCATTTTCCTTTAGTCTAGTTTTGAATCCCACCAAAACCTGGTGAGTAGGGTCTGGATTCTCTTACATACACTGATTGAGGTTTGAAGTGAAACATAGTATAAGTTAGGATTGATGAGAGGAATGATTGTAGTAATATTGTTTTCCCTGTAGGAGACAAAAAATTTTGGAAGACCAGTCACTACATTTGAGTTTTATCTTTTCGAGTAGGTTGTTAAAGAGGTCACCCTTCCTTCTTCCAAAGTTTTCTGGTAGACCTAGGTACTTCCCTATTCCATTAGTGTTCTCGATTCCCAGATCCTCTTTTACTTTTTCTTTTACTCAGTTTTCTGTCTTCCTTGAAAAGATAATTCCAGATTTCTGCTTGTTTATAGTCTGCCCCTGAAACTGACTCATACTTTGATAGGATATCCTTGAGCACTATTACACTACTGGATTTAGTTTTAGAGATGAACATGGTGTCATCGGCGAACGGGAGGTGGTTCAAACTTGGACTTCTGGCTGCTACTTTAAAACCTATAAGTGTTCCTTCTACATTTGCTCTATCACATAGACCTGACAAAACCGAACTGGACAGGATAATAAGATATGGAGATAGAGGGTCTCCCTATCTAAGTCCTCTATGTGGTGTGACTTTACCCTTAATTTTTCCATTAATGAGGAAGGTGAATGTCAATGTGCTTATACATTGCATTATCCATTGTCTCTATGTTGCATTGAAACCCAATCGTTCCATTACCTTATTTAGGAAGTCCCATTCAACTCTTTCGTAGGTTTTAGATATGTCAGATTTTATCACCATAGTTGTGTTGACTTTTGCCTTTGAGTTGCATTGATCTTTTCAGAAATTGTTCCCTCTGCAAACAGACTTTGAATCTCTTTGACTATGGATGATCCCATTAGTTTCCAATTGAATTAGAAGAAACCCGTAGCAAATCCATTGGCTCTAGGGGCCTTTCCTGGATGGATAACAAATATAGCATTCTTGATTTCCTGTTATGTGGGAGTCGTAGTGAGGGTCGCATTCATCCTTTGCGTGATTCTTGGTTACAGAACATTGTCCACTATATCTAGATTCCCTTTGCTTTTTGCATGGAGCTGGTAAGAGAAATAGTCATCTAGAACCTTGGTTGTACCTTCTTTGATGTTATAGCTCTCTCTATTTAGGTCCTTTATAACACTGAATCAATTAGTTTCTCTTCTCTTTTTGGTTATAATGTGGAAATACCCAGAGTTTCTTTCTCCAAATTGTAGCCACTGTTGTTTGCTCCTTTGCATCCAAAAAAATTTCTTCTTATTTGTATATATGCTTTAGCTTGTTGTTTAGCTTGCTTATTTCTTCGTCGTGTGTTGATGGACTGACCATAAGACTGTCATGCTTAAGCTTTTTCCCCTGTGCTTTGATGATCTTTGCTCGTTCTACCATTTTATTAGTGTTGTTCTGCACTTTGCTATATTTTTGCTGATTGAGAGAGTCTTTGTTTCCTCCCAAACTTTCTGAATCAACATCTTAGCCTCCTTATTTTTCTCTAGGTTCCAATCAAAACCAAAGAGTTTTTTCTGCTTCTGTCTTTTGTTGGAGAGGAAGGCAATTTGGGGCCTAGAATCAGAGCCTTCAAAATTTAGATACTTGTTAAAGGGATTTTAAAAGCATACCGTCCAAAACATATTTGCCATTGCTCTATCTACTCTGGATTGGATCAGATAAGAGTGTCTAGACCCTCTCTATGACAGTCAACCTCCTTTGTGTTGTAGGTCATAGAGATCCTTTTCAGCTGCAAACTCTCTGAACATGGTGAAAGAAGCTTCTCTGCGTGGAAGGCCACCTATCTTCTCGGACTTTCATAGAATTTTATTAAAGTCTCCTATGATCAGCCATGCCTTGTCCCTATTACCAACTGCAGTTGAGAGTTTGTCCCAAGTCTCTTTTCTCTCTGCAGGATTTGGCTCTCCATAAAGGAAGGTAATATAAAAGCTCTCTTCAGCAAACTGAGCCTTAATGTCTATGAAATTTTGGTATGTTGATAATATTTCTACTATGATGTCTTGTTTCCAGAATAATGCTAGTAATGCTAGGAAACTTACATCATAACCCATCCAATTAAAAACCTTAAGCACTAGGCTATCGAGGTTCTTTGTCTCAGGAAAGAAAAAGAAATGAGGAAACCATTTCAGGCGGATTTCCCTGAGACGAACTGCCATGGCGTTCCCCAACCCTTGAAAGTTCTTAGAGGTCTGCGTGTAGAGTAGTCCGATCTCTCCAGTGTTGATACGTCTCATTTTTCTGCTTCATTAGTTCAGGATAGTTCCTGCTTTAATGGTTTAGCAAGTTGCACCTTGCATAGTGGTTCTCATGGTTTTCGTATATCATGTACACAAAGATTTCTTCACCATTTGGGAATTATACTTCTGTTTGTTTGATGCTAGGGAGCATCCCATTAATGCATACTCTCATTCTTGCAGACATAGTTGAGATATCCAGATCTTCCACTGCTCCAATGTTTTCTCCTATGCTTCTTAAGATGGATTCTCTCCAAAGATGGATAGGTAGGCCTTGAATCCTTATCCAGAAAGGGATTTGAGAAGTAAAATCTTTTGCAAGGGTTTGCTCCCATTGTTGTAGTAACACCATCGAGTTTGCAAACTTAAATGACATGTTTTCTAGGACTTTTTGAACATCTTTTTCGAGAAGAATTGGAACTAAACCGGACCTTGTCCTAGGTTAGACACGATATGTCTTTTTTCCATGTTCCACTGCTATGTAAGAGACGAAATCAGTGACCATACTCTTTCTTCTCTTAGATTAGTGAGGCGGCAGATGAGAGTTAGAGCAAACCTGTGCTTCAGGTCTGCTGTATCAAAATCTGAAATACTTACTTTTTAACTTAATATATTTTACCCATTTATATTAAATAGTCAATAACAAAATTAATAATAATAATAATTTATTTAAAATAGAATTTCATTACATCACATAACCAGAATTGTCTAAAATTTTGAACTATGAATATTTTGATCATATAATTTTCTTCTAGGTATAAAATAACAATACATTAAAAATTACAAGACTATTTTGCAAAGAAAATTTTTACTCTAAAAACGTGTATTCTACTTTCAGGTAACGAAATTAAACAAAAAGTTCACGAGCACGAAAATTAATTTTGATTTTTCAGTTCTATAACAATTAATATTTTACTTTATTATTTGTTGTGATCTTTAGACTATATTCATTATTCTTTGTTGAAATTTTAGCAAGAAATTTGATGACACAAGACAATTTAACGAGTTTGGTTCCAAATCGAAACCTACGTCTCGCTGGAGTTCAAACTCGAACTCCGGAATCCACTATTTTAAACCGAGAACTTCTGAAACTTAGTTCACTCTCTCTCTCTCTCTTACAAGCAAGACGCTCTTACTTCCTCTTCTTTCGAACACTCGAATCTCTTCTCTCAAACCCGAAAGAGATTCTCACTCGTGAACCAAGAAGAAAAACGAACAATCCTAACTACCCCGAGAAAGATAATCTTCACACTTTCTCTTAGAGAGATCACCACCTAATTCTTATAAATCCCTGAATTAGTTACAACATCTTACAACATAAGCCAACCTAGTGAATCTCACCTAACGCTCAAAAGAAGAAAGGAAGAGGACCCTCTGGTTCTCTTGGAGTCTTCTCAAAACGCTAATCTTGGCTATACTTCTACAAATCTCCACCTTAGGCAAGATCACATAAGTTAGATGGTGGAGTCAACTAACCTTGACTTAGTTCGATGCTACATGAAGCTGCAAAAGAGCTTCCTGCAGCTTGTAAACTAGCAAAACCTTTGTGAAAATGTTTGCTGGATTTATAGAGGAGGGGATCTTCTTGACAATAACAGTACCTTTTTATATCAACCCCCTTATATGATGATATTTTACATCAATATGCTTTGTCCTGCTGTGGAACACTGCATTTTTGGCGAGAGCAATAGCACTCTGAGAGTCGCAATGTATCTCCACAGATTCTTGACCAAAACCGAAATATCCAACAAGTTCTCTTAGCCAGATGGCTTCCTTGGCCGCTTCTGATAGTGAGATGTACTCGGCCTCTATAGTTGAAAGAGCTACAATGCTTTAAAGCTTTGACTTCCAACTGATGACATTCCCTCATGCTGTGAATACAATTCCGGAGATTGACTTTCTATTGTCCAAATCTGCAGCAAAATCAGAGTTACAATAACCTTTGATATTGAAATCTCTTTTATCCTCATAGCTCAGACCTACGTTTGAGGTTCCTTTAAGATACCTCATATTCCACTTTACAGCAATCCAATGACTCTTTATTGGATTACTCATATACATGTTGACCATGCTCACAGGGTATGCAAGGTATGGTCTAGTTCCTATCATGGAATACATGAGGCTTCCAACAACACTTTGATAGGGGACATACCTCATAAAGTGTTGTTGTTCCTTTAATTCTTCCTCTGTAGCTGCCTTTAGATTGAGATGAGCACCAAGGGGAGTAGACACTGTCTTAGATTAGTCCATCTTGTGATTTCTGAGTACTCTTTCTATATAGTCTGACTGAAATATCCTCAGCTTTCCTTTTGACCTTTTTCTTGTGATTTCCATTCCAAGGATTTTCTTTGCTTCTCCCAAATCTTTCATTTCAAACTCAGATTTGAGAAGCTCCTTAAGATCTTTGATCTGATGATTATCTGTAGAGGCTAGCAGAATATCATCAACATATAACAGAAGGTAGATCATGGCATCGTTCTTAGATTTCTTCAAGTAAACGCAATGATCAAAGTTGCTTCTGTTATAACCATTTTGAGTCATGAAGTCATTGAAGCGTTTGTTCCATTATCTTGGAGACTTCTTCAACCCATACAAGGATTTCTTCAGAGTACATACCTTGTCTGGATGGTTCTTGTCTACGTACCCTTCTGGTTGATCCATGAAGATTTTTTCTTCCAAATTCCCATGAAGGAAAGTCGTTTTCACGTCCATTTGGTGCAGCTCCATATTGAAGTGAGCTACTTTATAGAGGAGATATCTAATGGTGACATGTTTAACAACTAGAGCAAAGATTTCTTTGAAGTTGATTCCTTCTTTCTGTGTGAAACCCTTGGCCACAAGCATGGCCTTCAGTATTGGTTTTTCCACTCATGTAATGCATGCTTTCCTTTTGAATATCCACTTGCATCCTATGGTCCTCTGATTCTTTGGTTTATTTGTCAAGACCCATATGTTATTCTTCCTCAGAGAATACATTTCCTCATTTGCAGCTTCAAGCCACATCTTGCTATCAAGGTCATATAGCATTTCTTAATAGGAGGAAGGATCCATGAGTCCTGCATCTTCAGAAAGAGAGCACACAAAGGCAGAGGTTGCTTCCTCCATTTCGTCTTCTTCTCCTTCTTCTTCAGTGCAGTAATAGTCTTGAAATCTAGCTGGAGGATGTGTGGTCCTTTGAACTTTGTCCCTAGCAAGATGATATTCTTCTGGAATTTCTTTGTCATGTAAAGTGGATGATTCTTCATGGACTTCTTCTCTTTTATTCTCTGTTGGTTTTGTTTTAACTCCACCTTCATTCTTAGAGTCACTTGTTCCTATAATGTCAAGACTAATAAACTTGTCAGTAATAGGCTGATTTGAATTTGTACCTATTTCTCTTGTATCTGAGAGCTTGACATCTTTGTAGATAATTTCATCTCGAAATACCACATTTCTACTTATGATGCACTTTTCTTCTTCTAGCAGCCAAACTCTGAATCCCTTCACTCCTTCTCGATAACCCATAAATACACCACGTTTTGCTCTTGGTTTCTAATTTTCCTTCTGAGGAGTGAACATAGGCAAGACATCCATATCTTTTAAGATTTAATAAAGTCGACATTGAAGAAGACCAGAACTCCTCAGGAACTTTGAAATCTATGGCTGAGGAGGGAGATCTGTTGATGAGATAGCTTGTTGTTGATGCTGCTTCTACCCAGAATTTCTTTTCCAAACCACTCTCACTGAGCATGCATCTTACTTTGTTCATAAGGGTTCTGTTTAGTCCCTCTGCAACCCCATTCTGCTCTGGAGTGTAAGTGCATGTTCTGTGTCTGCTTATTCCTTCTTTCTTGTAGTAGTCTTCAAATTTCTTGTTGCATAATTCAAGACCATTGTCAGTTCTTAGTCTTTTAATTTTCCTCTCTGTTTGAGTCTCCACTTGTGTTTTTCATTCAATAAAACTGTTGAATGCTTGATCATTTGACCTGAGAAAATAAACCCAAACCTTCTGTGAATAATCATCAATAAATGTAATAAAATACTGACACTTACCTAGACTCATGGGAACATTTGGAGAGCCCCATAAATCTGAACGAACATAGTCCAGTTTCTCCTTCGTGACATGTTTCCCTGATAAGAAACTGATCTTGTATGTTTTTCCTATAACACAATCTTCACAAAATGGAAGAGTTGTGTATTTACAGCCTCCAAGACACCCTTTCTTAGCTAAGACTTGCATCCCATTTCGTCCTAGATGTCCCATTCTGCTGTGCGAAATTTTTTGAGGGGATCGTGTAATGTTTGTGCTTATTATTTTTCTTGACATTGTTGCACATGCTTCACCTATATTCACTGTTGCTTGGAGGATGTACAGTGAGTTTCTTCGGGTTCCTTTGGCTATAACTGCACAATCCTTAATGATCTTGAGCACACCTTGGCTTGATTTATAAGGTTCCTAAGGAAACTAAATTCCTAGAAATGTCTGGTATGTATCTGACATCATGCAAAACAAATGTGGATCCATCAGAATTCTTAAATCTTATTGAGCCAATACTTTTTACGTTATTGAATGTTTCATTTGCATTCTGACACTTCCTCCTGCGATTTCTTTGAAATTCATGAATAGATGCTTATTTGGAGTCATGTGAAACAAGCATCCTGTATCCAAAATCCATTCATTAGTGTCAAAATCTTGTTGAGATATGTTTACCTCTGAGGCAACTAAGCCAACAAGATCCTTTGAGTCGTCTTCTACTAGTGACGAGTCTCCTTTTTGTTGATTTTGCAGGTTTTCCTTGTTCATTTCTAACCACTTGTAACATTGTTTCTTGTAGTGTTCTGACTTCCCACAAATCCAACATTCTCCGGCTTTCTTGTCCTTAGATTTTGATCTTGATTTGCCTCTGTTTCTTGGTGTATTGTTCCCTTTTGATTTTGTTCTTCCTCTAACATATAATCCTTCTCCATTCGATTTGAAACTAACTCCATTTTTCTTTAGCTTCGTTTCTTTGGACTTTGCAGCACCAATTACATCCTCCACCTTAAGCTTACCTTGCTGTAGGTTAGAATTTCTCTTAGGTGATCATACACTTATGGTAGAGATTTCAGAAGAAGAATAACCTGAGTTTCTTCTTCAATCTCAATCTGTAAATACCTAAGATCTGCAACTAACTTCAAGAAATCGTCAACATTTTGATCTATTGACTTAGAATCTTGAATTTGAAAAGAGTAAACTTCTATTGAGAAAAAATCCTATCAGGTAAAGTGGTTGGAAGAAACAACTTATCTAGAGTCTCGATTGTGTTTGCAGCGTTGGTGCAGTTTTCAATTTTCCTGAGGACTTGAACTCCAACACCGAGAAAGATTAGGTTTATGGCCTTCTCATCTCTGTTTGCACGAGCTTGTTCATCTTCCAAGATTTTCTTCTGATCTTCAGCTTTGATTTCTCCGATTTCTTTCAGATCCTTTTCAGTGTAAGCTTTAAGAACATCCTTTGGCTGTGAGATACGCAATCATCCTCTTCTAACAAAGACCATAGTCTCCAGAACCATCGAAGATAGCAATCTTCGATTTGACTTCGTCATTTTCTTTCTATGTTTTGCTTCCGTTTTACTTCAATGTAGATCCCAAAGAAATATCGATGAGCTCTGATACCAATTTTTTGTGATCTTTAGACTAGATTCATTATTCTTTGTTGAAATTTTAGCAAGAAATTTGATGACAAAAGACGATTTAACGAGTTTGGTTCCAAATCGGAACCTATGTCTCGCCGGAGTTCAAACTCGAACTCCGAAATCCACTATTTTAAACTGGGAACTTCTGAAACTTAGTTCTCACACACTCTCTCTCTCTCTCTTACAAGCAAGGCGCTCTTACTTCCTCTTCTTCCTAGCACTCGAATCTCTTCTCTCAAACCCGAAAGAGATTCTCACTCGTGAACCAAGAAGAAAAATGAACAATCTTAACTACCCGAGAAAGAGTATCTTCACACTTTCTCTTAGATAGATGACCAACTTATTCTTATAAATCCCTGAATCAATTGGAACATCTTACAACAGAAGCCAACGTAGTGAAGCTCACCTAACGCTCAAAAGAAGAAAGGAAGATGACCCTCTCAATGACCGAGAGACTTTGCAACTCCCTTTAGCTTTGAACCCTCTGATTCTCTTGGAATCTTCTCAAAACGCTGATTTTGGCTATACTTCTACATTACACAAGAAGAAGATCGATTGCTTTAAATTGTTCTGAACTTTTTTTTGCGGAAGACTAAAGACGGACGATTCGAACCTTGACTTTTAGAGTAGTATATTGTTGGAATTATTCGAGAAATGAGAATAATAGCTCATAGAGTAGAGTTAATTAAGACAATAACCTGTTTTGAGAAAGTAATTGAGTAAATAACATATACTTTACGAAATTGAAAAACTAACATAGGACCACAAAAGTGTTAAAACAAAAATAACCTCATAGAAATCTTACTTTGAAAATTTTTGGAGACAGGAGCACTTTCTTGATTACTTTTCGAAATAGAGATGCTTTGAAGGCCACATAAAATTTGTATTAGCAAAAGGAATAATTGTCTCAAACTTTTAGATACAATTTGGAATATAATACAATATTTTAATGAATATCATGTACAATTTCGAAGAAGTTTTTTCCCATGTATTGGTTAAGTTTCGTTTATATTTGTTAACTAATCAATAAATATATGTCGGATAACGTAACAGTATTGGGCAACAGAATATTTTAATAAGCATGAGCTATAACTTGGAGTAAGTTTTCAAACCGTTGAGATCCATCAACATATAAGTTAACTGAATATATGTCGGATAACTTTAATAGTTATCTGATAAGTAATTCAACCGAATAAGGAAATATTTAAAGGTTAAAACTTGTAATACATATATTACTTGTTGTTGAAAGGTAATTCAGTTTTCATTATCAAATATAGTAATGGTTAAGCAACAAACAATTCTAACATTTATAACAACTAAGGTTTGATGATCCTATAATACATAATTCAAATAATAATGGTAACTATCATGTGGGTTTAAATGAATAATTAATGGATAAACTAACTCATAAATTAATAATTATGAGATAAAATAATAATTATCAGATGTAATAAGTATTAAATGATAAATAACTAGAATAATGATGATAACTATTAGTGGTTCATAATTAATTTAATTGATGACTAGAAAATTATGAGATAAACTAATATTTATCGGTTAAAAATTTTATATTATCGGATTAAGAAACTGTTAGAGGTTAATGATAATGATATAATTTTTTTATTAATGTATACCATACACAAACATTTAAATAAAGTTCAAACATATTTCTTCATCAGTTTAATAAGATTGGTTGCGTATAGAGCTCATACAATGATAATGGTGATTGGAGCTATGAAACGACATCTTCAAAAGGTTGGTGAGCCTTCACAAATTTTATTTGAGGTTAACAAATATGTGGTTATTATTGTGAATAAGAGTTTTATAGGTTTAGTTGAGTCTTGATTAACAAACATTATCCGTTAATACTTATTTTACTTGCTAATTAATAAAGGAAAAACAGTCATTTAAATACCAAACTTACGCATTTTTGCCAAATTAATTTCAAACTATTTCTTTCTCCGAAACAATACAAACTTTCCGTTGAATTTGCCAATTCATGCTCACTGTTAGTTAACTTTAACCATCTATTAACCACCGTTAATCGTCGTCAGTTAAGCATAAACATGATTAAATAAAATGCTACGTTTTTCCCAATTTGATACAAAACTTAGCGTTTTGAACAATTTGATACAAGTAACCCATTCATCCTTGGCTATAACTTCATTCACTCAACAAGCTTAATCCCATTCTCATATGTTTTTTGCCAAATCGAAGTCTTAAAGTAATCTGAAACATATGAGTGCTCTTTGTGTACTAAGACAGTAATTTCTGAGACATAATACACCTCTTAGCATTAAGCACCATACATTGTCTCATAATGTCTTCTAACATCTCTAGCAACAGTTTCCTTCTAGCCTCACGAATAGTCCTATTTAATGACTCACTCAGGTTATTCAAATTATCATTTCAACAACTACCAATCTTGAAGAATGCCCGAGACCATGTTTCTTCATCGCTTTCATGACTTTTGTCTTAGCTTTTCGACATTGCTCATCTGTGACTTGCATATTGTACAATCATTTGAGTTCAGCTGCCATTGCTGCTGCAGTGAACTTCAGCTCCACACACAATCTCTTCATATAGGTCCGCAATGGCCGAACTCTTCAACAAGTTTGAGTAACCAGAACGAATACATGTATGTCTATTATCATATACCTTAACTTGTAGCTTGTGCTTACTCCGTTCATATGAACAATATATTTTCTAGGGATAACCATCATCTTTGACAGAACAAACTACACTAAGCCTCTTTCTGGATGAAATGTAGAGCTTCACATAAAAACAAAATTTTAGAGTATACCTCAACAAAGCTCTTTTGAATTCTGCTGTAGATCTAAATGTCTTCCCAAGTATAAGAATTTCTCCTTCTTCCTCGTCTTCGTTATTCCAAGTTTCAGTTATGCCTTCCTTCGCTTCATCACTTAAATTTAAATCATTGTCAGGGATGATATCATCTCGCCATATTTCATCTCCAGAATCGTTGTCATCTTCTTCTTCATCCTCTGTATCCTCATCTGAAACTATCCTTCTAAAATGTGTACCGAGTTCATGACTAGCATTCTCTTCAACATGTATCACATCTTCTTCATCGTCTGTCTCATATATTCTTTCTGCCTCGTCTTCATGATTAGACTCAGCTTGATTAGAGTCGGCTTGATCAGACTCGGCTTCAGACGCTTCAGACGCTTATTTTCCTTCAGTCTTCCTACAATGAGAACCACTTTCCATTCGCCAAGTTTCACTGGTTATCTTTCTGGCTTCACTCTTCCTACGAGGCATCTGAAATTCGCCTAGCTACACTCTTCACAACAAACTTTCAAAGAGAGAAAGAAAAAGTTGAAGAGACAAAGAGAGAAGGAATCGACAGAAGCGAAGAGAAGCGAAAAAATCAAAATCGATTTTGATTTTAGGGTTTGTAATTCCCAAATTGTTCAAAACTTTGAGTTTTGTATCAAATTGGGCAAAACGTAGCGTTTTATTTAATCTCGTTTATGTTTAACTGACGATGATTAACGATGGTTAACGGATGATTGAAGTTGACTAACAGTTAGCACGAATTGGCAAAATCAACGGAAAGTTTGGTATTGTTTCGGAGAGAGAAATAATTTGAAATTAATTCGGAAAACGCGTAAATTTGGTATTTAAATGACCATTTTCCCATTTCTAATATCAATTTCTGAATGAAACCAATGGAATCGAATATTTCATATAATTTTTTGTTAAATAAGTATTTGTGGGTTTGTATGAGTTCAGTTTCAAGTTGTTTTTTCAAGATGGATAATGATTTTGAGAGCAAAAACAATATCTAATAAAAATTACCTAACAATAATTTGAAATAATTCAAAGATTATCTCAAACATATCCGTAAATTATCCAAACTACCTCCTGAAATATTAAACTTGTAAATGTATATACGTTTATGATATCGGATTACTAGGATACTTGGGAACACTGTCACCAAGAAAAACACCCAGAGCCAAACTTAAAGAGTTGAAGATTAAAGAGCAGGAAAAGGCTCTAAAAAAATCTAGTTTTAATGATTATTAGGTTTTTATTTTATTATGATTTTGTACTAAATAATGGTCTAAAACAAGTTTTTAGGCATGCTGGATTTCTATGTTTTGATATTCATATCCAATTAATAAACATTAGGTTTCTATTCTTAATATATGAAATGATTTTAATTAGGTGGGAAAATATATATGCCATGAAGAGATTGATCGGATCGCAGGTCTTTCAATGGATCTTTAGAATTCTTTTCCCAATGAGTAGATGGGCCATAAGTGGGTATGCAAATACTGGATTATTACAGACATTAAGATGGGCCTAGAATGTATGGATCCTAATAACTGGGAAGAAATATAAGATTTCAATTAGAATAAATCATCTTAGGTCAGAGAGGAGTCAAGAAACGACACACAAATTTTTGGAGTGCCATAATACTCCACCTTTATTAATAGTATAAATATTAAGACATTGTGTTGGAATTGCCAGGGAATTGGAAGTAAAATATCTATTAGCTATCTTAGAGATATTTGGAAAAAACATAGACCTGATTTCCTATTTTTGTCAGAAACTAAGAATAATTTTGAGATGTTGGAAAAGATACAATTTCATCTAGGTTATAAATTTATAACCACTGTTGAACCTATTGGAAGTAGTGGGGGCTTGGCCTTATTTTTTTCTGATCTTTTTGTAGTAAATATAAATTACAAGAATAAAAATATGATTGATATTACAATTGAGGTTGAAGGCCATAAAATATTTGTAACCATTTTTTATGGAGAGCCTGAACGAAGATATCGTGATTATGTTTGGGAAAGGTTGACTCGAATGGGAATTAACAGATCAGCACCATGGTTGATTATTGGAGATTTTAACGAAAAGGCAACCACGAAAAGCAAGGAGGAGTTTTGCGGAGTGCCCTCTCTTTTATGACATTTAATCAGATGATTCGAGATTGTGGCCTGGTTGATTTCCCTAAAATTGGGAATAGTTGGTCATGGCAGGGAGTACGCCATACAGGTGTTGTGAGGTGCATGCTAGACAAAGCATTCGGAAATGGAGACTGGCACGGATTATTTCCTATATCTGAGGTGGAATACCTGGAGATGATCGGATCGGATCATCGGCCTATCATTGGGCGTTTCAGGGGCCAAATTTCGAGAGCTAAACCGCAATTTATGTTTGATAAGAGGTGGATTGGCAAGGAGGGGTTTAATAATGTGGTGGAAAAAAGTTGGCAGGGATTTTCAGCTGACCGCAGATTGTCTTTTGCCAAGAAAGTCATATGCTGTCGACGGGAAATTTCCCATTGGAGAAGCAAGCAAGTGTCCACGGGACGCAAGAAACTAGAAGAACTTAAACAAAATCTGGAAGATTGCAAGAATTCCTCGATTGAGAACCGCGATGCAATTGTTAAGGCAACAATAGAGCTGAAACAAGCCTATTTGGAAGAAGAGACTTTTTGGAAACAAAAAAGTCGAAACAAATGGTTAATGGAGGGTGATGAAAATACAAAGTTTTTCCATGCTCAGACACAGCAACGTAGAGCAAAAAATAAAATTGTAGGCCTCTTAACTCTGCAAGGAAATTGGATTACTAGATAGGAGGATCTTTTTGAGGAAGCGTCGAGGTATTTTAGGGACCTGTTTACTAGTGGTGAACAAACAAGAATAAATTGCGATATTATTCAACCCCGGATAACGGAATTGGATAATCAATGGCTGATGCGTGTGGCAACTGAGGAAGAAGTCCGCTCCGCATTATTCATGATGGACCCGGGGAAAACACCGGGCCCAGATGGTATGACTGCATTGTTTTTCCAACATTCCTGGAAGACGGTTAAGGAGGATTTAGTATCTCTGGTTAATAACTTCTTAACTCAAGGGTGCTTTGAGAAGAGTTTGAATAAGACGAACATTTGTCTTATTCCAAAATTAGCCCGTCCAACGAAAATGATGGAATTTAGACCAATAAGTTTATGCAATGTTGGTTATAAGTTGATTTCTAAGGTGTTGTGTTTAAGGCTAAAGAGATTCTTGCCAAAATTGATTTCGGAAACTCAATCGGCGTTTATCCCTAGAAGATTGATTTCAGATAATATACTGATAGCACAGGAAATGTTCCATGCACTACGTACAAATGATTCAGTGAAAAGCCAGTATATGGCTATTAAGACTGATATGAGTAAGGCTTATGACATAATAGCATGGAATTTTGTCAAAGCTATCCTAGGTCAAATGGGATTTTGTGCTACTTGGATACAATGCATAATGTTTTGTCTAACCTCGGTTGAGTATAAAGTGATTATTAATGGTCTACCGGGGGGATGCATCATACCTAAGCGGGGACTCCGACAAGGCGATCCTTTATCCCCTTATGTTTTCATTCTTTGTACAGAATGGCTCATATGTCGGTTAAAGGTAGCTGAATCACGTAAGTTATTCACAGGGCTTTCCATAGCCCGGGCAAGTCCGCCTATTTCACATCTTCTGTTTGCAGATGATAGCTTGTTTTTTTGTAAGGCAAATGTAGAAGAAGCCAAATAAATCCTGGAGATTTTAAAGGAGTATGAATCGATTTCGGGTCAACAGATCAATTTTGAGAAATCTTCTATACAATTTGGTCACACGGTTATGTAACCTGTACAAGTGGAGATACAACGAATTTTAGGTGTCAAAAAACTAGGAGGTATGGGAACATATTTAGGACTTCCAGAAAATATAAGTGGTGCAAAAACAAAAGTGTTTTCTTTTGTTAAGGAGAAGTTGAAGGAACGCATCAGTAATTGGTCGACTAGATTCCTATCTAAGGCTGGGAAAGAGGTGTTAATCAAGTCTGTTTTAACAGCTTTGCCAACATATGTTATGTCTTGCTATAGGCTGCCACAGGGAGTCATTCAGAACTTAATCTCGGCGATTGCTGACTTTTGGTGGTCGGGGACGGGTGAATCTGGTGGAATACATTGGCGCAAATGGGATGTATTATGCAAACCTAAATCAGCAGGGGGTTTGGGGTTTCACAGATTAGAGGATTTTAATACCGCAATGTTGGCCAAACAGCTCTGGCGACTCTTAGATCATCCGGAGTCTCTCTTGGCAAAGGTGTTCAAAGGGCGTTACTATAAAGATCAATGTCTGCTAGATGCAAATATGAAGAGCCTCCCATCATACGGGTGGCGTAGTTTGTACTCTGCGAGAAGCTTAGTAGAAATTGGAGGTATAAAGAGAATTGGAAATGGGAAAACGATTAAGGTGTGGCAAGATCACTGGATCCCAGATATTATTCCGCGACCGGCGAGATGGTCAAATGGAAGCTTGTACCCAGATTTGACGTTAGATAAGTTTATCGACAAGTCTCGGGGAGAATGGAAGGAGATTTTAGTCCGACAATATTTTGATCTACAAGATGCACACTTAATTCTGGGCATTCCTGTCCCTTTAAGGGATCGCCAAGACTACTGGGGTTGGCATTATATAACTACGGGACGATATTCGGTAAAGTCAGGATACCGATTAACCGAAAGTATGCTTGATAGGGAGCCACGTCAATTGGGTCCGGGTTTCGAGACCCTATATACTAATATTTGGAAGTTGACATGCCCAAACAAGATAAAGCACTTTCTCTGGCAAATTGTGTCAGGTTGTTTGGCAGTCAGTAAGAACATAGTACAGAGAAGAATCATCTCTGATCCTAGGTGTACACGATGCGATGAGGCACAAGAGTCCATTAATCATGCTCTGTTCCTCTGTCCACCGGCTCTTCAGATATGGGCTTTATCTCGTATACCGTCACCTCCGAGTTTATTTCCAGGAGAGTCGGTCTGGGCCAACCTGGATTACATGTTTAGGATGATATCGACAAATGTTGAAAGTCAGGTATTTCCATGGATATTATGGCAAATCTGGAAAGCGAGGAATACCTTCTGTTTTTCGGGAACAATTATAGACCCTCAAAGGGTTTTGCACTTTGCTAATGCTGATTATGCAGAATGGACAGCGGCACTTTCAGGGGTGTCATATGGTTCTGACCCTCCATTGAGATGGTACAATGTCAGAAAATCATGCTTAGTTTTCCCTACCACAGCTAATATGCAGTTTACAGGATTTAAATGCTTTGTAGACGCGTCCTGGAAGATTACCGACCGCTACTCTGGTTTAGGTTGGTTTTGCTTCCCAAATTCAGTGGGTGGAGAACAAGGAGGATCCAAAGGCGTTTCAAGATGTCTGTCAGCTACACATGCGGAGGTGGAAGCAGTATTATGGGCGATGGAGGCGTTGATAACTCGTCATGTGTTTGAGGTGGAGCTCTCGACAGACTGTGAGACGGTGGTGAGGATCCTGGAGCAACCGGAAGATTGGCCTGCTTTCATTCCATACCAAGAGAAGTTCGTGAGTTTACGATCATGTTTCTTGGTTTTTTCTATGTCAGTCATTCCGAGGTCACTTAATCATAAAGCGGATTCTCTGGCCCGACGGGCAAGAAATTTCCACTTTGATCGGTGATTTTGCTCTGATTTTTATGTTTTGTTGCTTATTTTGCCGTTGTCAAAAAAAAAAAAAAAAAAGTTCCAAATATTAATCAACCAATAATATACTTTTGAAATACCCGAATCAGTTTGGTATTCGATGTAGAGTAGTATTTCAGCGGCTCGTCGTACAAATCTAAACCTTCTCGATAAGTTTTAAAGGCCCATACAATAGTATAGGCCCATATATAGACCCATTTAATTTAATATGTGGCCCATTAAAATTACTTGTTTGACTTATTGAGAATTCCAATTTCTCATCTCACTTTCTCTTCTCCTTCAGTTTCGCTCGTTAATTCCGCCGACGTCAGTAACTGTCGACCGCTGTTTCCGAAACTCGTGATCAGCTCTTCTCTTTGTCTTAGCCATTTCTGATTTCTCGAAATGTTGGCTTCGAAATTGATGAATCAGTTGCAAAGGCGTCTTTTCTCTGCTCGTCGCTTATCTTCCCCAATCATACCTTCGTCGTGTTTACTTCACCGGCGGCTGTTCTCGACTTCACATAGTGATGCTTCCTCGGCATCGTTTCCGTCTTCTCATAATAAGATTCAAATGCCTGAAGAAAGAGCTTCCAATAAAAGCCGAAGCACATCGTCAACAACATCTCTCAATGAAGATGAACTTGCCAAATTCTCTGCCGTTGCTGATACCTGGTTTGTCTCTTTTCGTTCGAATTCGGATAATATATACATAGAAATAAATTCATAGTAAATTAGGAATCACATTTTTTAGGAAATGATCAAAAGTTTCATAGCTTAGAAATTTTACACCAAAAATAGAGTTTCTGATTTCATCTTTTGGATTGAGGTTAACTCTTATTGACGTCGTTTTGGAACGATAGGATTCTCTTTTTGCACTTGAATCTTCTCTCTAAGGTGTTGGTTAGACTATGTAAATTCAAGTTAATGTTATAGAAGATGTGATAAGTTTGACTCAAACATTGTATTCATGGATTCTTAAGATCGATATTTGAGTCTTGAGGGCTTCACATGATGTTTTTTTGCGTTTTGGTGCTTATATGAAGGTGGCATTCTGAAGGACCCTTTAAACCATTGCATCAAATGAATCCAACTCGGTTGGCCTTTATCCGCTCAACCTTGTGTAGGCATTTCAGGTGCATTTCTTGTTGATGATGAGCTGTTGTTTTTTCTTTTTCTTATTTTTATCCTTCTCTGCTGAATTGACTTTGTTTTTTCAGCAAGGATACTCATTCTGCTAGGCCTTTTGAAGGACTGAGACTTCTTGATGTAGGTTGTGGTGGTGGACTACTAGCTGAGGTATGTCTCCTATAATTACTTGTTCTTCCTTTCATGAGAAAAGTATAAGTTGAGTGTTTATGTTATACATTGAAGACATTGTTGCTAAGATATAAACAAGATGTGCTAACAAGTGGCTTGTTGTTTTTGTGATTGAAGCCTCTAGCACGGATGGGAGCAACTGTAACAGGAGTCGATGCCGTTCATAAGAATGTCAAAATTGCTCGTCTTCATGCTGTAAGGTCTCTTGCTTATTGTAATATTAATTATACAGATAACTTATACTCTTGGCTGTATTGCTGTTTTATTGTGTCCTCTATATGATGTAGTAGTTTTCTTGAATACCTATAACACTGGATATGCAGCATACATAATGTTTGAACAGTAGTGAACATGATTTCACATTATGGCATAGGACTACAGTTCATGTAATCTGTTTCCTATCTTGACTTCTATTCTTTGTTATATGTCAATAAATTCCCTCTGTAGGATATGGATCCAGTGAGTTCAACGATTGAATACCTTTGTACGACAGCAGGTATTTTTCTATCTTGGATGATGCTGATCAATATAAAGTTACACTTTCTACAGAAGCTGATTAATTGTTTCCTCTCCTATGCCTAAGTACTACCTAATATATTTATGTGCAGAAAAGCTAGTGGATGAAGGCAGGACGTTTGATGTTGTTATTTCTTTAGAGGTACCTTTTTCAAGTCCATCTATACTTCAGCATGTCCCTTTTTCTTTGTCAAATTTTCTGATATTTACCATTCCATGTCTCACTTCCATATCATTTTCACGGAAAATTATCTGATTTTTTACATTGAAGGTCATCGAGCATGTAGCAAACCCTGCAGAATTCTGTAAGTCGTTGTCAGCATTGACCATCCCCAATGGAGCCACGATACTTTCTACTGTTAATCGCAATATGCGAGCTTTCGCATCAACCATTGTAGCAGCAGAGTACATTCTACGTTTGGTTAGCTTCAGTTTCACAGCTCATTTATCCTTCTGTTAATACCATTTCCTGCTTCTTGTGTTTTTTGTTACACATTTTGTTGTATGTGTAATTAAATAATCTTGCAGCTTCCTAAAGGCACACACCAATATTCAAGTTTTATAACTCCTGAAGAACTGGCTATGATATTACAACGTGCTGCAGTTGACGTAAGCCAATCTCCTTCCTCATGCACACACTTATGTCAATTTCGATAAGTAATCTTAAGCCAACGGAAACACTACAAAAGTATGCATATCTAAGTGAGGACAAGTGTTGATATCCAGCAAAAAAGACTGTTCTTCTGGTAGATATATCCTAGTGGTAATAATTAGGAAATTATGGATTGCAGGTGAAAGAGATGGCTGGATTTGTGTACAACCCAATAACAGGGAGATGGTTATTGTCAGACGATATAAGTGTCAATTACATTGCTTATGGGACGAAAAGGAATCATATTGAAGACATATAATCAACCATTCCAAGTTGTGTTTCTCTGCATATCTTCTTCTGAGTTGCATCACTAAGATATCCTTTAAAGAGCTTACAAGTTATAGGAATTCCAGAAGTCACTTAGGACAAAAGAGAGCATTTGAATTTGCAATAAGACACATTCCAAGAATATTAGTTTTGCCTGTAACGTATCAGCGGATATGGTCCTCTGGATTTTACACTAACAACTGAAAGGAGAAGATTGAGGTTTGTTGATATTTAGCGTACATTTTACTGGAAATATAGCGTTGCTTTGAGCACAAAAGCTATTACTTGTTCTTCTCACGAACTTAGAGAAAGTTGGGAATATTTGGTTTTGGTGTCATTTGATTGTAGTTGGATATGGGTTTTACAAGATGCAAAGTATAACGAATGAAATCGTAAAGCATTTAAGACATTACAAAGATCCAGAGGCGAAAGATTTAGCTTTTAACCATGAAAACAAGAGCTTTATTAACGTAGTTTTACAAAGTGAAACAATTACGAAATTGTAAAGGGATAAAAAAAAACAAGAATCAAATATCTGATATACAAATTAAGTAACCTAACTTGTGATCCAGATTTGTTTATTTTGTGTGTTTATTAAAACTGATTGCCAAGTTCTTGTAGCATGTCCTCCAGATCCCATATGGCTATTTTGCCATCCACTCCTAATAATAACAAACGTGTATGCGAGTAAATGACACAGTCGATTTGTTTTGTTCGAGAAAATGAATGCATTTTTAAATTAGTGACTGACCTGAAGTGCTGAATCGCATTACTTTAGGACTGCCTACTTTGCTTAGAGGTACAATGGAACTGCAAGTTGAAGGTAAATGTCTGAGTCAAGCTCTAAACATTCAATGGAATGATATAATTAAAGACTATTTGAAGACATTTACTTTATGCAGTTATCATGAACGCCTCCACGTGATTCAGAAGCATCGTTGGCTGTTGCAGGCTTTGATTGACTCCCATAGAATTTCCCAAATGCTTCAGAAAACTGACAACATAACATAATGAAATGATGAGTTAGACAAAACATTACAAATGATGCAAGTTGAAACTATTATGCCCAAGAAAAAAAGGAGCTACTAGACTAACGCAAAAGATTACTAGCTTAGAAGAATAATTCAGGGACAAGCTAAAAGCTCACTCATATTTTCTTCTAAAAGGCTAGAATCAGACATTGCAACAAATACAACAAAAAGAACATTTGGTACCTGCGAACTGTAACTGGAATTTGAAGATGCTGCTTTCTTCTCTCCTATATATCTGATAAAGCTCCTACAGACCATAAGAAAAACTTGTCAACAAAGCAACTTTTCCGTGTGCGTATACAGATTTAACAATCCGGCCTGCAATCTAAGAAGTATAAAGTATTTGAAGGAAGGATCTGATTGTCTGCAAGCCGCTAAAAAAGAGAATACTACTCAGATATTTTCTGAGAGGTACACACCATATTCCAGTATCATCTGCGGCAAATAACATCGGATTGCTGTCATATCCAGCACCTATCACCATTTTCTCAGATATAAACAGGACCTGAAATAGCAAGTTTACAGATAATATATCAAATTAGGACATAACACATGTAGAAGACCAGTTTCTCAAAAGCAAAAGAAGAGAGGATGCTGACCCACATCACGAAGAGGCAAATCTCGAAATGCAACGCTTTGGGCCAAAGGAGAAGGACCAACATCATCAACAAAGTAGATCATCGAGCTATGACCTATACAAAATTACAGAAACTAGGGAAGTAAGGCAGTAGCAATTATGTAACATAGTTGGAGTCCCGTTGTACAGTTTCAGTAGTAGCAATGTGCAAACATCTCAAGTCTTAAGAAAATTCTGACCTACATAAGCTAAGGTGTTTCCACTTGGAGACCATTTCACACCAAATGCCCAAGAATATGAGAGATCAAGCTGAATAATTTGCTGTTTCAACAAAGACATAGCAGAAAGAAGCCCTCAATATTAGATGAGAGAGCAGAGACAACAGATATAGTATGTCATAAGTATTATGATATTTACTAGAAAAAAGAAAGCCTGCCAAACAAATCAAACCTCCCCAAATTTAGTTTCCGCTGGTGAGCCTGCTTTTGAATCCCTGTATTAGCCCATAGCGTGAAGACAAATAAGAAAGTGCAAATGTTTGCAAATATGTTTTAAAAGTAGACATTGAAGTAATGAGCATACTTTGTGTCAACTCCTTTAATGAATGTGGAAAATACCCGACATTTTCCGTCCGTAGATGTTGTTGCCAGAAGAATCTAATGCAAAGGAACACCATAAACAATTATTTAGAAGATTAACTAGTTAGTGGATACTGATATTCTATTTTAGGGAACATGTACTCTATCCTCTAGCCGGTACCCAACTTATTGAATATTTCGGTAGAGAAAGCGTTAACAGAAATCTAGCTTATTTGGCTACAAGAAGTACCATAGGTTGTGCTGATCGCACTCACATTATTAGGATGCCAAGCAACAGATGTGACTGAAGAGTCATGCCTTTTCCGGATAAGTTTACTTACCCACCTGAGAACAGTAAAGCCAAGCAATGTCAGTCTACCAATATAAGAAAAACTTCACATAAACCTAATTATACTTTTTGTAACAATTTTACATATTCGAGATCTTATAACATGGCAAGAAAATATAAAATTGGAGTTAATAAAATGGCAGTCCATGACACAAGAAACTACCATGTCATTGACCAACATGCCAAAGAAAAATCCATGACTGCTAATGAAAATTAGGAGCAGAAGGTGAAATTACCAGTTATTCTCTTGCTCATAATAGCATATACAAACAGTCTTAGCACCACTTCCAACAGCAAACTTGTTCTCTGAGGGTCAAAAAATGGGAACACAGATTAGAAACTACAGAAAATATACCAAAAGAATGAAGCTTAACAACTCTAAATTTTTGGATCTAATAATCTACCTTTTGGACTCCATTGGACACAAAGTGCAGCACGATTTAGTCGAAGAATAACAAGAGTTGGTACCCATTCGCCTCCTTCGGAGCTCCACACATACCTTTCCAAGAAGCACTCCAAACTCAGTTTAATATACAATAATAACAGTGAGGAACTAAAATTGAAAAGGCTTGCATTACTTATAACATTAATCGCAACACAAGGTTGCCCAAATGGAGAATTTCCTCTATATATATCAAAGGCTGTAACTTACGAGTTTCTGTCATGGGAAACAGTGACGATTTTGTTGGACTTTGAGCTCCAATCTATTCCGGAAACAATTTGGTCATGCTGCAATTATTCAAACAATAATAATGAAGCTGTTATAAAGGAGATTTGAGATGCCTATAGAGCACTTTTCCAGTGACAAGTATTTAGTTAAATGAGAATATATATATATATATATATATATATATCTGAGTCAAATTCCTAAGAAGAGAAGTGAAAAGGAGAGCAGGTTCATTAGTGTCAGACAGAGACAGAAAACTTCACCTTTTGGAGGATATGTAACCTCTCCCACTGGTCTTGAGATGATTTATAGATATGAACTTCATTATTGTTAGGACAGAGAGCAACCACTAGAAGAATAACAGAATAAATGTCACAACAAATAAATGGTTAGAGACTTAAAGAAAGATGTTAAACTAAGAAGACATGGGGTTTATCTGTTTATGAAAGCTAATCAACTAAATACAAGATACCAAATGTACCTATCCCTACATAATATCTCTCTGGATTCTCTAAAAGCTCTCTTGCTAAGTCGAATATAAAATACTAAGAAATGTATGTGAAAGAACCTATCTTTATTCACCTATAGCGAGGTACCAAACTCAATTAAGCTCGTGCTTCCTTCTATAAGCACAAGACCGTTAAACAAACACAAGGGGCATATAAATTTCACCCGATTCTCAATTCTAAGGATCTAAAAGAACTTTGATTCCCATGTTATCTATACGAACAACATAACACAATTTGGTTCCTTCATCTTATCTTTCTTCCAGCCAAACTATAGATCCTAAAGGAATACCATAGCTAAATTCATATTGGTATAAAGAAACTATAATCTGCGTCTCTAGCTTTTTCTAATAGTAATCCTTCTCATCTTCCCAAAGGCCAAAACGGTAAACGAAACAAAAGCGAAGGACGAAGCATTTCAAAATCAGAGAGCTAGAAACTTACTGGAGTGATCAGGACTCCAAGCATGGCAAGTGATTGACTCAGCGAACCGGTGAACATCGACCACAGCCATGATCCTTCTTGTCTCCAATGTTCTTTCTCTTGGCAGAAAGTTGTATCGTAAATCTTACCTTGGGGACAAGACAATCTTTAATCTGAAATCGAAATCTCCAGATTCTAAAGTCCGCGAAAACGGCGTCGTTGGAAGAACAGATCGACGAGGATTGGTGAGATCCGGAGGTCGACGAACACTCGCAGACGTGAAGTGAAAGAGAGAGAGATGTTCGTATGTCTTTTGCTGTAAAGCCAAGTTTTAATGACCAAATCAATTTTACTTACCCAAATTTTAAATAAACTAATAACTTCGACCGACTTTTTCTTCGGGACGACGGAGCAAATTAATAATCTTACTATATGATTATCCGCACAGACATATTTTTTGCAAAAAATCTATACGTATTTATTGTTTTATTACTATGATGTTTATTTTATTTCTTTTTCGATTTGTATATGTAAATTTATTAACTATATATACGATATATTAAAAATTAATTTATAATAATGTTTAGTGTCTTGCATGAAATATTTTTTTTTGATATTTGTTTATTAAACTTTTGATGCATTACAATTTTTATATATATACTTTTTGATTCATGTTATTTAAGTTGTTAGATTTATTTACATGTAAGTTTTAAAATTTATATTCATTTATGATTTCAGACTTCACATTTATTTAGAGTTTTAAATTTGTATTCATGACTTTTAGATCCATATTTAATTTATATTTTTATAGTATCAGTATGACACATATTTTAATTTATTTATATTTTAAATTATTCATTAAATATTTACTAATATAGATATAGATATAATAATATTAGTCATTCTTACTAATTCGAATATACTTATAAATAATCATATTATACTTAAAAAACACTTCAAAGAACAAATAATAATGCAAGTGGCCTATAACCTAATGGCAGGTGATAAGTCCACAAGAGACATGCACACTTGCACATCTTGGGATTGAGTCCCTCCCCTTGCATTTGTAAGAACTTGGATAATGTGCTGGCCAATTGTGGTCTAATATTGACAAAAAAAAACAAATAACAACATTAGTTATAAATTGTGTGTTACCTTTTTTGAAATTGGTGACCGTTTTATTTATAAGCTTTAATATATTTGTATATAAATCCTCTGTATTTATATATTTGGGTAAACATGATAAGTCTAAAATTCACTTTATATTAAAAATTTACACAAAATTTCTATATAATAAATCTGTTTTCTAATTAAAATAATAATGTTATTATAAAAAGAACACTACAATAACTAAATGTTATACATATGTTCTAAAATTAAAATCTTACATAATGCTAACATCATGTATTCTGTTTAGACATTATATTAACATTCATAAATTAAATTATTTGAACTAATGAAATCTAAATGTAGTTAAAAATAATTTTACTTGTAAATACGTGAATTGCATAACAACAATTGTCTAATATGTATACTCTGATGAAACCTTCTCTTGGGGACTCTCAACATATTTTCCCCAAAGTACACAGTCAATTCTAACATCACTCTATACAATAGATTTTAACAAAAATATATATATTTAAAAATAAAATGATTAAAAATAGGATCAATCTTTCTTTGACAATTATTCTTTACTGTTCAATGTATATATATATATAAAAGATTGATAGATATTAAATTACTTGATCATCAACAAAAACTAATTCAATTGTTAGGCTATATGCTTTCGTAAATATTTTTCAGAGTTGAATGATTTTTATTTTTATTTTCCATTGTGGACTTATTGGCTTAAGAATTGAGATGAAATGGAGAACCATTTTTAAGTATCAAATTTAATAGCTTTTTGTTTATGTTTTTTTGTTGACTCTAAATCTGTATCACGTCAAACTTATATTAAAAATTGGAGACATTTAAACCTAATTTTAGGTTAAGATGAATATGGTTTTATAAATGACTAAATACATTAGGAGAAATTTATACATTTTTTTGTCTAACAAATCCATGATTTCAAATTTACATTTTTTTTTTTCGTGTAACAAATCGATTACTTTAAAGCCACAAAAAATTTATACATTTTTTATTGTTTTTCCTGTAACAGCCACACAAAATTGTTATCAAAAAGGAATATTATAAAACAAATAATAATTTTAAAATAGTTAAAATTTTATAAAGGTTTAAATTCAGATTGGATTTCAATTTTGTAGTAAAAATTTAGTAACAATCAAAAGCTATATTCTAAAATAGATGATATTTTAAAAATAGTTGAACTTTGGTATTTGTTAATATTTGAATTGGATTAGGTGATAATTAATTCAACCGACTAACTCCATAAATTTGATATATTGAAATTTCAACTATAACTATGCCAACCGACTAACATGAAAAAAGAATTGAAATTTAATTTAAAATAAATATATTGTTATCTTTTATTTTTAATGCGTAAACATTAAAATATATTGTAATTATTGAAACTATATTTATTGTAAATCAATATATTGTTATAGAGTAATAAAAATAACACAAAATCATTTACTTTGGATTTCAATTTCCTTGCTCAAAATTTAGTAACAACCAAAAAAGTATATTCCAAAATATATTTTAATTTAAAAATATTTGAAATTTGATAGTAGTTTGAATTGAAGTTGAATTAGTTGGTAAGTAGCATAATAGACTAATCTGATAAATTTGATATATGATAACTTTAACTATAATTATTTCAACCGACTAACCCGAAAAAATAGTTGAAAAATTGTTTTAGTTTAAATTCAATATATTTATATCTTTTATACTTAAACAATATAATTTATTATGTTTATGTAGGTTAGAAGGATTTAATATGGCGCTTTTGGCGAAGTAGTCCTAGAGACTAATTGAGTGTCCAAATTCACTCTTGGCTAGAGTGCTGAAAGGGAAATATTACTTAGTCCAATCACAGGCGGGTTCTTCTTATGGTTGGCATAGTATTGTGTCTAGCAAAACTTTAATTACTAAGGGTCTAATTCAAAAAATTGGTGATGGCAGAACGACTAGAGTGTGGAAGGATCATTGGATTCCGGATATCTGGCCGAGACCGGCTGTATGTTCGGAGTTACATGTTTTTCCAGACATCACAGTGGACCAGTTCATAGATCGCCATACCGGACAATGGAAGGAGACTCTAGTACGTCAGTACTTTGAGCCACAGGATGTCCAGTTAATTTTGGCTATGCACATTCCGAAGGTCCAACGTGTAGTTAATTGGGGGTGATATTTTACTAGGACTGGGCGATATTCGGATAAGTCGGGATATTCACTACTCGGAGGGGGTTTAGGGGAGGATCAACTGCAGATGGGACCTTCTCCTGACATTTTCTTTTAGATTAATAAGATTAAGCATTGCATATGGCAGATCTTGACAGGAAGTATCGTTGTATTACAGAATTTGACCAAGCGCAGTCTTAGAGGGGATTCTAGGTGTCCGCAATGTGCGGCAGACCAAGAATCGATGATGCATGTCTTTTTTGAGTGTCCCCCAGCACGCCAAGTATGGGCGTTATCTCCAATTCCATCAGACCTGGGAGGGTTTCCGAGGGAATCTATATGGTACAATCTGGACTTTTTGTTCTCGAGGATATCCCAACAGTTGGATGGGGAAGTATTTCCTTGGTTATTTGGCAGATTTGGAAAGCACGTAATGCTTTTTGTTTTTCAAACAATAATTTAGACCCTAGAGTAGTGCTACAGAGAGCATTCCTGGAGTACAAGGAATGGTTTGGGGCCCGTACAAGGTTTGAGGTTCCGATATACATTTCGAGGTCTATATTTGACAGTTGCAAGTCAGTATTAATTTTCCCTACCACAGCTAATCAGACGTTCACCGGATACAAGTGTTATATGGACGCCTCCTGGAAAGCAACCGATCCTTATTCGGGTTTCGGTTGGATAGCTTTTCCAGATTCAGTGGATGGATTATTGACGGGATCAGAGAGAGGACACCGGTGTATTTCGTTGTTGCATGCCGAGTTGGAAGGTGTCATTTGGGCATTGGAGGCGTTAGTGTGAAGGCGGATCATGGAGGTCGAGGTATCTACTGATTGCGAGTCGGTGTGGCATATTCTTCAGCATCCCGAGGACTGGCCGGCGTTCGAAACGTATCCGGAAGAATTTGTTCGACTGAAATCCCTCTTCCTAGGTTGCATCTTGTCTGTCATCCCGAAATCGTTGAATTCCAAGGCGGATGGGTTAGCAGGGCAGATCGGGTGGCTGGTTTGAATCTGACAGGGGTAGGACCGGTGTTCTAATATTTTATTATTCTATTTATTTCGTTAACAAAAAAAAGAAATCAATATATTCTTATCTTGTAATTATTGAACTTAATATTTTTGTTGTAAATCAATATATTGTTATCAACTAATAACAACAACAATAAATCATATAATTACAATATTAGGTTATTATAATTATTTGTTTTGGGAAAATGTGATTCGAATCTCATAAATCAAAAAAATTGTTTATAATTTATACAGAAAATAAAAGATTATATAATAGGAAATAATTGAAAGCAAAAAAAAAAGAGAAAAACAAAAACTTTATAGATAGAATGACCAAAATATATATAGATAAGAGACAGAAGATGTATTAGGTAGATGTTTACCAATATTTTGTTCCTTGGGGGATTTGGTGCATAGATGTATATGAAAAAAATTATATCAAGGTATAAAAAACGTAAAGTTGATTATAGGAATCTATAAGAAATGTAAAAACGGATTAAAACATAAATTTTACCTAGAAACCATAATAGAAGGCTATGAGAAGTGAAAAACAATTATGAAAAGATTTATGCTAGATTGTGACTTGAAAATAATGAACCTATATAGTAGTGTATTGAGTTTTCAAAATTAAAAGAATATTCTAGAATTTTTATCCCTAATTTCGATTTTCAAACTAAATATACGATATATATGTCATATATTATATAACATACTATTATATTTTGGGTCAATTACTAAACTAGTATAAAAAGATGAGTTAATTACATTTCTAGTTTGAAAAGATTGAAATTATAAATCTAATCTTTCAAGGTCAAATAAGACAGTTTTACCCTTATTTCCTTTTAAAATAAATATTACAAAACTGCCACTAATGAGTAATTCCACGTCATCCGCGCGTAAAACAAAAAAATTGTGGTAGATTTAGGTTTGTTATGTAGGTTTTGTTATGTAATGTTATGTAGGTTTTCACGTACTGTTATGTAGGTTTTGTGATGTACTGTTATGTAGGTTTTTTATGTATTACTATGTAGGTTTTGAGAGATAGTACTATGCAGGTTTTGAGACGTACTGTTATGTAGGTTTGTTATGTACTGTTATGTAGATTTTTCAATTACTGTTGTGTAGGTTTGTTATGATACCTACGTATCATGTAATGACAATTTTACCCCGTCATTAAACCTCCAACTAACAGCTGCATTTAATGGTATCACTGTCAACTACCTATATGTTTTATCAAGGTTTATGGTATTACCGATAACTACCTCGTATCTTTAATCATCTTTCATCGCAAGTTGTTACAAGTTTTAGATGGATCAAGTGGAAGTAATTCATGGAAGATGGAGGCATGATGAAGATCAGTGGTTCTTTTATGTTGATAAACCGTTTGGGAGCAAATTCATACGAATTCAAGCAAGAAAATTTGGTGGAGTTAGTTTCAGAGATATGCAAGCAATTTCTGATGATTGGAATGTCGCTCTAAGTTATAGGAGGCCGACTAAGGAAATGAGATTGCTTCCTGAAGATACTCCACTTGTTTACCTATTTGATATTGAATTAATCAGAATCTTTGTGGAGTAGTCAAGGATGTATAAAATGCGTCTCTGTGTTGATTTTTATGAAAGATTGGATGTAGAATTAGAAGAAGAGGTAGTCTGTGATGAAAATCTTCATGAGTCTGTAGCTGAGCAGTGTAGTAGGTTTTCAAATCAGTCTTGTGGGTTTTCAGGAAAACCTAACATCGGATGAGTTTATGGGTTTGGGGTTGAGTAATGTAGAATTAGCCATTGGGCAATGTTATCCAGCTAAGGAAGAGTTAGAGACAAGATTGAAGATTCTTGTTGTAACCCATCGTTTTGATTTTGACGTTATTGCATCAATGCGATACTTGTTGTGCGTGAAATGTTGGGTGTCGGGAAGCCAATGGTATCTTAGAGGAGCATTAATTGACATTAGCTCAATCTTCAACATTTAAAAATTATGTGGGACAACACACTTGTTCCGTGACAGAGCGGTCATGTCGTGCAATACAAGCTAGTCCATATATTCTAACTCACCTTTTTATTGATTTTGTTGGTGGTGTAGGTCCGTTTATTCTGCCCCTTCATGTCTCCGAGTGTTTAAATAAACGCTATGGAGTTAAGGTCAATGGTAAAATGTAGGTGTGGCAGTATTTTGTAGGTTTGTTGTCTTTGATGTACGTTTGTTGTCTTCCACCGGTTTGTTGTCTTTGATGTAGGTTTGTTGTCTTTGATGTAGGTTTGTTTTATTTGATGTAGGTTTGTTGTTTGGGATGTAGGTTTAACGCTTTATTCATAGTATAGATGAAATATTGGAAGACACACTGCATCCTAAAGGAAGCCTGACAGCTAGTTAGAGGATCCTTGGAGTGCAGTTGTGAACAACTTCCTGCGTAATTATTCATGATAAGAATAGCGAATCCTGGCACACTAATAAAGCTTGATGCAACAAATTCAAGTTTCTCTTCATTGCGTTTGATGCGAGCATCCAAGGATTTCAATTTGTGCAGAAGGTTGTGGTCGTTGATAATCCTTCCCTTCATGCTTATTTACTTAGTGTAGTTGTAAAGTCGTGTACATTTCTCCGGTAATAGGTACAACATCACCACATCGAACATAGTTGAATCAATCAACCATGCCTTGAGTGAAGCAAGGATTTTTCCAATTGTGCAACTAGTTGATGCAGTAAGGTTTATGTTTAACATGGTGGTTCTCATATAGGAGGAACAAAGCAAGTCTAATGACAACAACTCTCAATTCTGGCGTTGAGAAAGTGTTAAAGGTATATCAGCTATGTAGGTTTATGTATTACTTTTGTAGGTTTATGTATTATCAATGTAGGTTTGTGTATTACTTATGTAGGTTTACGTATTAATGTAGGTTTACGTATTACTTATGTAGGTTTATGTATTACTTATGTAGGTTTTAATATTAACGTTGTAGGTTTACGTATTATCAATGTAGATTTAAGTATTAACGTTGTAGTTTAACGTATTATCAATGTACGTTTAAGTATTAACATTTAGGTTTATGTATTACCTATGTAGATTTATGTATTACCTATGTAGGTTTATATATTATCAATGTAGGTTTACATATTATCAATGTAGGTTTAAGTATTAACGTTGTAGGTTTAATTATTGATGTTGTAGGGAAGAGTTGAGGAAGCCAAACTCTACGCAGTACAACAAATAAATGAAAATCAGGTACATGTGACAAACCACACCTCATCTAATATGGTTAATTTAACAGGGAGAAAATGTTCATGCAAGAGGTACGATGTAGAAAAAAATTTCTTGTGTCCATGCCCTAGCTGCAGCCGAAAGTGCTAGCTTTCAGATTGTCTCTCTCACTCATTGGTAGCACCACACAAAAAGTTTGTACGATGCCTACGCAAAGTGTGTTAAGCCTCGAGATGCTGCTACTCCTGTTTCCGAGGAGGTGGCTAACAAGGTTTGTATGCCTCCACCCATTATAAAACAAGCAGGCAGACCGAAAAACTCAAGAATAAAGGACGTCCTAGAGGTTGTATATGAGTCTAAACGACCAAGGAAGACATACACTTGTACAAAATGTTCTAAAGTTGGCCATAATAAGCGTACTTTCCCATCGCAGACATGACCTGTTGATTACATTGTATGCCTTAAAACTTAGATTATGTGTTGTTAAACCTACGATATATGTTATGTTTACATTGTGTATTCAGATACCTACATTGTGTAGTACATCTAATATGTAGGTTTTAATGTACTGTCATATAGGTTTTTCACGTTCTATTATGTAGGTTTGTAATGTACTGTTATTATGTTTTTACACACTGTATTTAGGTTTGTACGTACTGTTATGTAGGTTTTTACGTACTGTTGTGTAGGTTTTTATATATTGTTATGTAGATTTTTATGTACTGTTATGTAGGTTTGTTTTTTATTGTTATGTAGGTTTTTTAAGTACTTTTAGGTTTTGACTTATGTTACATACATTTCATATTGTCACACTTATATCGTATTTTGTTATGTCTACAAACAGATTATAACAAGTTACAAAAGGAACGTTGTTAATCCTATAAAAGTACAAATAATACATTAAACCTGCATGTAGGCTACCATCTTTATAAACCTACATGTAGAGTATAACAAAACAAAAAATCAGATATAAAAGATAATTACTATTGCCAAAGTTAAAGGCCCACTAAATTTGCAATACTCTCCAGTTGGACAATTGTAAATCCTCCTTATATAAACAAGCAATAATACTTACTTCTATTTATTGCTCAAGAAAGTATAGCAAAGGTACTTGGTTTTTGTATAGGAATATAGCTCTCGTACTATATTTTTTATTTCGGGGTTCAACTCCAGAATACGTAATTTTTTAAAAGGTTTAGAGAGAGGGATTGATTGACTCTTATTGATTCAACTATTGAAAAAAAAAATTATATCATATAGCAAAATTTCTTATATTTTGATACCTTTTTTCAGTCTTTGAAATAGTCTTAAATTTATAGGTTCCTTTTTATCACATGATTATTCAGCTCAATAAAAAATAGGACCCTTACAAAAAAAGCTCGAGTTAGACTTTATCTATTATCATATTTCTCAATCCAATTGTAGACAGAGAGAAAAACACACACATCATATATTAGATATCACTTGGAAATGAACAATCATTTGTTCATTTTCCCCTCTTATTTTGAATTAATAGCAAGATGGGAATGCAACATCTCTTCAACTAAAAATTAAATGGACGAGACCAAGCTTTCTATAGAATGACAACTAATACTGAAATGATAGCTGAAGGAATGTTATGATTTTGATGCAACATAAGTGATTTTCAGTAACTCTCCTAAAAAAATCCTCAAACCGTCTATGAATACATCAAATTTTATTTGTAAAAAAATAACAATGTATATTAATTTAGACAAAATAAACAAACGGAAAAAGAAACTCGAAAGTTAGTCAGTCAAATCATCACCCCACAAATCAACTCAAATGCCTTTGAAAATCTTTTTGTCTCACAGAAAACAATATCTCAACAAAATCACTTATAGCTTTTTAGGTCTTCTAACATTTATCTAACGCTGGTTTGGTCTCTTCAACTAAGTGTCCATGGCCAGTCTCAGCAGCTGAGACGTTGCTGTTATGATCAATGGATTGATTTTTATCGATAGTAGTTTGGCTTTGGATATAGGACCACTTGTCTTGAAAAAGATAGACCAAGACCACAGAAGAGAGTTGTGTTGTGAAGAGTATAGTCCAAAGCTTAGAACTTGTTGATGTCTTTTTCGTGTAAGCTTGTAATCCTGTGTATATATTTATTATCCCAAGAATAGAAACTAATGTTCCTAATATCCAGTGTCCTACAAACCAAAACCTTCTAGCTTTTCCTTCCCTACAATTTGTATAGTAAATCAAGTAAATATACAATTCAAACTAG